>JAAGKR010000849.1:105254-158628 GCA_011419295.1 Clarias macrocephalus | reverse complement strand
CATGATTGACCTCAGCCGGTATCTTCTCTGGACAGCAACAAACAGAGGGTTTGTTTAAAAGCACTCGCACCGAGGAGAAAGAGGAGGTCGGATTTACACAAATCTCCTGGAGCCATTTCTGCATAACCGCAGATTCCAACGCAAGATCATAAACAATTCAGAATTTTTATTTTTAAAAATGAATAATTCAAAAACAATTGAGTATTTACTCAAGGTCTGGAAGAAGAGCCGAACTGTCACCCTCAGCTGAAAGGGAATTGGTTCTGATTGGCAGAAACAACCCAGCAATGAACCCTTTTAGGCTAGACTGAAGTTTGCAACTGGACCACATGGAGGAAAGAAAACTCTCCGGGAAGAATGTTTTGACCAAAGCCATGTTTGAGAAAACAAAGCATGAGGCATTTGCACCATGATGCTTCTACTTACTGGTAAGCATGGTGGTGGTAGCATTATGCTTTCGAGCTGTTTTTCCGCCAGTAGAACCGGTGCACTAATAGCTGGTGATCATTGCCAGGAAATGATTTCTTGAGTTCAAATTTTAGTGAACTCAAGTTGTGTTCAAATAGTGCCAGGAACATCTAATGAGGTGTAATATGCAAATTCTGCAGGAAGCTTGCCGATGGTGACGAAAAGCGTCTGCTTAAGAAGTTTCATTTCAATTCAATTAAATATGTGATAGAGGTAATATTTTATTTAGCACGTGTTCACGTCAGAACATCCTAAATACATTCAAATGTGTAATTTCTTTCCTCACAAATTGTTTGGTGTATGGAATACAAACCTTCTGCCCCAGAAGAAGAACCAGTTCATAAAAAATGAATCGGAAGCCCAATAATGCAATGATCATAAAGAGTGCATGAAAACTTCTAAGCCTAACTGTATTCAAGCACACAGTGAAATGATTTTTCCCCCCCAATTTCAAGGTTACAGCAACCCTGGAGCTGATGGGGTTAAGGCCCTTGCTCAAGAGCTCAACCGTGGCAACTTGGCAGTGGTGGGGCTTGAACTACCAACCTTCCGATCACTAACCCAGAGCCTTAAGGGTTTGCGCCACCGCTGCTCCTCATAGCAGAGCTGTCCAAGCGCTGTCTATTAAATCCAGATAATCAATATGACTAAACGTCTCTAAAAGCAAATATTTAACCTTAGCCTATTACCTAAATTCAGCAGTGCTGCCAACTGGCCTTACTAATGAGTCTGGTATACTTAGTCAGTAAATGTGGCCCAAAAATAGATCACAATCACAGATAAGGACATGTGACTGGTATTCCAGTATAGTAGACGAAGCACAGACGATTACCAGTTGCCTCATCAGCGAAAATGTCTGAAGATTATTAAGATTAATAAGGTATCGGTGGTCAGTGGTACTGAGCCACCAATGGTGGTAGGTTTCAGATCCGTGTTCAATTCCCACCCAACACCCAAAACCCAGCCACTCGATACTGGTGCCGTTCCCAAGCCAGGATAAAATGGGAGGGTTGTATCAGGAAGGGCATCCAGCATAAACCAATTTTTGCCAAGTTGTGTGTGAAGTGGATGATCTGCTGTAGCAAACCCTTGATAGGCGCAGGTGAAAGAGTGACAACATTTAATTTACTCACTAATATCTGTTTCAAACCATTCTGGATTAACGTACAACAGTAAGAATACAATGACTACATCTTGCCCTGAAAAGCTCATTGTTCAACGTTTGGTCTTCAGAAGTGTACAGATGCATGGACAGCCAATCTGACTGCAACATCCTAAAGATGCTGAAAATGTACACACACACACACACACACACACACACACACACACACACATACACATACACACAGTATGTGAAATGTTGGATTCCGGGGAATAGGAACCGCTGAGGAACCTACTGCACAGTGCCGTCATGATTGAGCTGTAAAACGGATCAATCATCTGTGTGTTGCGTGTACCTGTGGAGGCAGTGCTGGTTTGGGAGATCTCCGGGCTGCTGCTGTCGGTGTTGATGGAGCTGGGTTGAGTGCTGGGCTGCACCTGGATGGCCTGGAGCTGCTGGGGCATTGTTCCTCCTAAAAACACAGTGATTGTTTATGTAAAAAAAATTAAATAAAATAAAAAAATAGGTTAGCCCACCAAATTTAACCCAAATATAAAAAAATATGTTTCTCGAGGGTTCTTGGAATAGTTCCTAATGTGCTGTAGATCTCGTCTGGAATTGCCCCCGACATGCAGGATTTCATCCATCGCACAGACACACATACAATCATTCACACACTTTGCGGATGCCAATCAGCCTAAACTGCATGGCTTTGGACTATGAAAGGAAACCCAACACGCATGGGACAAGAAACATGCAAACACCACGCGCACACAGACCCAAGGCGGGAATCGAACCCGGAGCATGGAGGTGCATGTACATGTGCTAACCACTACGCCACTGTGCCGCCTGCAGGATTTCAATTATGTGTGAGGGGGGGGGGGGAAGAAAGCATTATTACAGTAACTGATCAAACTATATGATTATAAGCTTGTCCTAGGTCATCTCGCGTGCGTACATGTTCTACACTAACCCGTGAGAGAGACTGCGGTAGGGAGGCGAAACACAGCTTGCTGGCCCTGTGGTGTTTGTGTAGCTGTAACAGTGGCAGTAGTAAGAGTCTGACCCGGTTGCGCCTGTAGAGCCAGAGAGTGCTGCTGCAGCTGTCCCAGCGGTATGGCCGGAGTCCCAGCAGGGAACGGAGTGCCTGTGGTGGGTGAACACACAAAAAAAAAAAATAATAAAAAATCAGTGAATACAAGCCATACGCTACAATTTCCGGTGATCTGAACAGGTTTACAAGATACATTAATTGAATTATTGCTAAAATTTGATTCAACATATGCAATTTCATAACAGGGAACACAACCCGATTACAAATTTGCTGATCCTCACGATTCAATATCATCATCAGTGATAATACTGCATCTATAACATGCGACATTATCCGATGGTTGATGCAAAGTTTCAGCTCTCAACTCATTTATTCACACGTTGAACAAACATCGACGCATCATGCGGGGACGATGTTCAGCCGTCTTCAACGAACGTTGTGTACCTGAGAAGCAAGCAGGAGTTGTGCGGAAGCTGTGCTCGGCGTGTCATGCACACGGCACCTAATCAAACTTCACAAGAGAATAGAAGATGTGATGTGGGGGTGGGGGGGGTTGGGTTTGTTACGGGGATTTGCAGACACCCAAAAGCTCCAGCTGTTTCGTCGAGGGTAATTCAACACCTCAGGGCTGTTTGATTGTGTGCATGTCTTTGGGAGGATGAGTGTGTGTGTGCGCGCATGTGTGTGTGTGTGTGTGTGTGTGTGTGTGTGTGAGACCACCTGGCAGGGTGCTGAGTGTAAAACAGGTGGAAGAGTGCAAGAGACAGGAAGCAGCATACTGAGGTCTGCTGTTATTACAGGAAGAAAATCATGCTGCAACCTCCTGCCTCTGACCACACTGCTATAAATATCTAGAAACTACACGTACAGTATACGGTGTGTGCTCTGTATGCCAGTCGCTCGGCGCGGAGCGTTTAATTCAGGAGGAGGGCCGCTTGGACGGATCGAAGGTGGGCTTTCTTTCCAGCGGACGGGCAGATGAGAGCGAGAGCTGCTCGGTGGCTCTCTAGTGCTTTAATGGAGCCTCGCATCTGCTTTCACAGCCTCATCCGGACTAAGAGCTGATGAAACCCATCACAGCCCAGACAGATCTTCATTGAATATTCATAACTAATTACAGGCACTGGTTTGCCAGTGCTCTGCGCTATGCCCATTGTGTAGCCATGCTAATTATTCCTTTTTCACAATGGCAATCAAAGGCACTACGCCGGAGTTTCTGCTCTCCAGAAGCACTGCTTTGTTAAGCAAAACTGCTGGAGGTAGCAGCAGAAAAAAAAAAAATTATAATAAAATCATGCGATATCTTTACTGCAGAGATGAAAGTCATTAAACCTAATCTGCGCTAGGGCCGGGATAAGAAATTTAAGGGTCTTTGTTGTTGTTTTTTTTTTTTCGCCTACCTGACATGAAAGTGAATCCCCCGGGGATCTGCATGACCCCTCCGGTGGCGGCGGCGCTCTTCAGGACAGTCCCGTTAGTGTTGGCGATGGTGCTCCCGCCGGCACTGCTGTTGCTGCCAGACACGGGAGCCAGGTAGTTGGTGATGGGGAAGGAGGGGCCGCTGCTCACCTGCATGGTGGTGGAGGTGGTGGGCACTGTGGCCTGGGCGCTGGTGCTACCTGGCAGGCTGGCCACGGTGAAGGCGGGCTTCAGGGTGTCCTGCGGGGGGGGAGAGAATAAAATAAAATCGAATAAAACATGCGCCAAATAAAATGCCGTTTTTTTGCGGGTCACGAAGCGGCATCCAGTCGAATGGGAGGATTCTGCACTGACGGGTAAACCACCAGAGATCACAAGATTAGAGGGAAAACACAAAAACTTCCTGTGCAACAAGCAAGCACCAACTACCATAATAACTGAGTACTCAGATTTCTCATCATGAGGACAAGGGATTAAATGTTACATGAGAATTAATGCTATAATACTCAATCCTGACTCAACCGCGAGTTCTCTTGAACACGACCTCAGCTCTCAGATTATCTTGTTAGTAAGAAACATTTGGTTTGGCAAGGTTAGTTTCGGGACTAGATTCGTACTTCGATTCGTGGTTGCGTTCTGCCATCATGTAGGTGATGTTTATCATGAGTTCACCGAACTGGCTTCAAGCAAGTGTGGGTGAAATGGGTGAGGGGGCGGACGTGCTGCTGACTGCGCATTCGCTAAAATTACAGCAGGAACTCGGCGTGGTGTTGACGCCGAGAACGTGCGGAAGGGCCGCGCATGAATAAATCCGGATTTGAAAGTAATGTTCGGTAGGTGAATAGCTGCCATTATGGAGAGTAATGAAGGTCAGGCAGACTGGCGACTTGGTGTGAATGGGCACATCAATGTGAGCATGCATACAACAGGACACACTGTCTGGTCATAAACAAAAATATGTTGCACGCTCCAAAATACTGTTTGACCGCCATTAGCTTGGATTACGGCACGCAACATGGTGGGCAATGCATGTGTGAAAATGATTCCTCATGACTCCAGAACTACCTTTTCATAAGCTTAGTCCTGAAATACATCCATGCCATCGGGAAAGGAAAGAAGAGAAGAAGAAAAATAAATAAATAAAGATTTTTCCCCCTCACACACATTTCGTAGACGTCATTGACGGTTCTCCCATAATTGCCTAGTGTCACTGTCATTGTACTCTCAGACAGGAAGGTGTGGCGTACATTCAGTCCCCCGTCAGTCGATTTCGCTCCCGTACACCCCTGACCGGTGGCGCGGTGGCATAGTGGTTAGCCCTGTCGCCTTGCACCACCTGGGTGTGGGTTTCGATTCCTACCTCCGGGTCTCTGAGACTCTGGGACACAAAGACCCCCCAACAGTCCAAAGACATGTAGATTTGGCTGCCTGGCAGTCCCATATTGCCCTGCGATGGATTGGCACCCCAAGCCTCGTGCCCCGAGTCTCCTGGGATAGGCTCCAAGCCCCACATGACCCTGTATACAGAATAAAGCACGAGTGCAACCCCTGACAAGGAAAAGGCATTACTGAAACCCAAACTCTCACTCGGCCTCTGGATAAACGCGTTTCTGTTCCGAGAGTGCAGCATCAAACCGGGGGCTTAAAATAAGCTGACAAGTTTGAGAAGATTTTTCTTCTTCTTCCCCAATCAGGATCTACATTAAATCCAGATATCGAAGCTTCTGTATTGAGCCATCAGCTCAGAAGTGCTGAACATCAGCAGCTGTTTTTATTATGCTGTTGTGATTTGTGTCCGTCGGCGGCATAATTTGATTCGGCTCTGCGGAGATGGCGGCGTACCGAGTCTTGTGGAGGCGAGTCTGTATCTTTCTGGCCAAGTGAGGGAAGAAGCGATTGAAGATTGGATTCTGCTGCACACCTGCATACCCTGCCTTCCTTCCTCTGCCTCTTTGTCTTATTGCTGTGCGCTTAGCTGCATCTTTGACTGCAACAAGTCAGCGTGGACGTCCTTTGAGGACGATTCTTCTTCGGCACTCCGAGTAGCCTGCTTTTTTCCCCCCCCCGTTTAAGTGTGTTTTGCAAAGTAGAAAGGTGCCGGAAGGTACAGCGTGTTCTCACGTCGCTCTCACCCACCACCTCAGAGGGCGGCAAGTGCGTCACTTTAAATGGCCTTTTTATTAGAGATAGCAGAAGTGAGAGTGTACTGGTGATGATTTCGTCCTAGTTTTGAATTTTTATAGCGAGTTACACATTTTGCTCAGAGCATGTTTCTTTTAAAAAGTGGTTTGTATGAAGAGGCCGCCTCTGACTAATGTTGCCGTGGTAACCGGCAACAATACAAGTCTGGCACTTTCAGTGCAGCACATTGATGTTTGCACATAACCGAGCATTCTTCAAATTTATTTTACTCTTGAACTGATTGAAAGATCACTGCAGTAAAGTTTCACAGTTCTGTAGCAGGTTATCCTACTTCTTGTTTCAGTGCGGTGACGTCACATGGGGCCAAAAGTGAGGCTGATGAGACAAATGTAAAAGCTTTCGGGACAGATATCGGAAACCAAGGAAACTTCATCTTCTGCTGCCGATCACTTCACTTGTGTGTGTGTGTGTGTGTGTGTGTGTGTGTGTGTGTTGGTGTGTCTGATCCACATTAGCAGAGGCGAGTTTCACTAGTAAGCTGATGCACTTCTGCAGGGATCTACATGGTAACTCTACGCTATAACCTGCTTTATGTTCGACTGAATTTTATTAAAAGGCGTCACGAATGTTTGCTTGTGGCGGGTGATGTAAATATACCAGCAGTGCTGATGAGTCATTGAAATGAGTCTGGCTGTTAGACACGGGAGCAGAGCGGCGAGATGAAGGTTAATGCAAATACAAGTTTGGACAGAAATTACCATGAAGCTAGACCAGCCGGTCTCCGGCAAGAGCTTTACTGCTACTGATGGGTTTCTATAAAACCTCCGAAGGGGTTTTTGCCATTACTATTTGCATACGCTGCTTGGCCAAAAAAAAAAAAGTCAGTTTCAGAAAGACTCAAATTATTGTCCTGTATCAAGCAAAGAAAACAACTAGGGAAATTTGAAATTATTAAAAATGGGTTAAGCACAGTAGAAAGAAATGCGTCAAAAAACAAATTATGACCAGTCACTTAGACAATTGGTCAGGTTGCATCATTAGGAATACATAAACACATACATACATAAACAAATAAATCCCATAAATCTGATTTATTTAATAGTGAAATTCTGAAAATTTCCCACAAACACACAGACCCACACTCACCCAGTCACCCACCCACACCAACAGAGTCTCCCACACCAGCACCCATCCAGTCACCCAGACCAACAGTGTCACCCCCACCCAACCACACCAATGCAGACACCCCACCCCAACGCAGTCACCCAACAACCCACACCAATAGAGTCTCCCACACCAACACCCACATCAACAGTGTCACCCCCACCCACCCACACCAACAGTGTCACCCCCACCAACCCACCCATCCACACCCCAACGCAGTCAAAGGGCCCACCCACACCCCAACGCAGTCACCGGCACACCCACACCCCAACACAGTCATCCAACTACCCACCCCAACACAGTCACCCAACTACCCACCCCAACACAGTCACCCAACTACCCACCCCAACAGACACCCAACCACCCACACACCAACCCACATAACACACACATACACAATGTGACATGACCTCTCAGGGCTGAGTCTAAACAGCTGTGAGCCCTTAAGAACGGCACTTGTTATTGAAGCTAATAAAAAAACTAAACTTGTGATGTAGCAGAAGGATTGGACTTTAGAGCAATGGAGAAAAGGTAATGTGGTCTAATGAGTTCAGACCGACCCTATTCCAGAGTGATGGGTGCATGGCTTCATGCGCTTCCCTTTTTACCCCCCATCATACATAGTGCCTACTTTGCTTAGTGGGGTAAACAAAAATGTTAGTATGGCCAACTTTTTTTTTTTTTGGCAGGAAGTGTCCAAGAAAACATTCCCAAGATTAATTTTTTTTTATTATTATTTTTTTTTTAGCTTCAATAACAAGTGGTTTTCTTATGGCCTTACAGCTGTTTAGAGCAAGTCCTGAGAGTTCAGGTCATATTGTGTGTGTGTGTGTGTGTGTGTGTGTGTGTGTGTGTGTGAAAATTTCACTTTGAAACATCGGCCTGATTTCTGCTGCTTGTTTATTTATTTATTTATTTATTTATTTATTTATTTATTTGTTTGTTTGTTTGTTGTATTATTTCTTTAATGAGTGGATCCACTAGCTACAATCTTTTCACATCAATGACTAGATGGAAGACGCCTGTGCACAATGTTGATGTGAACACCCAAAAACAATCAATCAAACGGTGCATTTTTAAAGGAGAGGGTTTGTGTGAGGCTGCACATGTTAACATTCCATGAGCCAAATACCGTCGGCTCCCTGATGAGATGGACTTCCTTCCAAGGATTCTGTTTAATGATGGATTATATATATCCATGGGGGGCCTCCAAATCCAATCCAAACAAACAGATCTAACTAAACTGTTATACAGTAATTAGTAGAGGTGGGGGTGGGGGTGGGATCGATTCAGTGAAGCATCATTCATTTGGGTGCCAATTCTGTATCGCCACACTGTTATTCATTTATTTACTCATTTATTATTTAGATCATTTCGATCTGACGTGGCCATTCGTCTATAATCCAACCGGCTCTGAACTTTTCACACATGGCCAGGCAGGTTATTTGCCAAGTTTGTTCTGAATTCTTAATTCACAAAACAATTATAGAAAAATCAGGAGGAAACTGATACTTGCAGTACAAAATTGCAAAACGGATTGAATCGGCACCTAGGTATCGTGATCGGACGGCCTCTGGTGATTCCCGTCCCTAATAATAATAGTTTAGGCAATTCGTTACGTTATTCAAAAAACAGACGGGAAGTAAGTAGATAGATAAATAAATAAACAAACAAACTCACACAAAAATGGCACAGATACAAGGGGGGAAAAAATAAGTTCCATAACCTGAACTGATGAAATGGTGACTGCATTATTATAGGGTTGATGAATGCTGTAATCCTCACAATATTTGAATGCATTGCTTTACTACTTGCAGTCGGTGAAAGATCAACACTGCACGATATTTCCACTTGGTTTTATCAGCTCAGCTCTTTAGGATGGACAGCATTTGGATCTTTCTCGCTTCTGTAGAAATAGCTTTCTGGAAATCTGAGATAAAAACTTGACTGGCCTGACTGATGGGCAGATCCACCGACTCCGACACCGATTGTTGAATCTTGGTGTTCTTCTGTCAGAGCTGATCAACCTACACGGAGAAATGTCACGACATCAGCGAGGCTCTTCAAGCTCCGCTCGCCGGGGCGCTGTTTAAACATGACTGAGTAGTTAATTAAGGACATCCTCACGAACGGTTTCCTGGAAACGCGCTAAAGTGAGCAACCTGCGATGATTTATTCATTAAAGCACTTGAAAAAATAATTAAAAATCTGAAACCGTTATATAATGGCTAGGATGCACTAGAATGGGCCGGCGAAAGCGCAATCGGTCTGGATGGACGGGACGAGTTCGCTGTGCGGACTTATTCATTCATCGATAGATAAATAAATAGAACAAGAACGAGAGAAAGAGAAGAAGAGAAAAGAATGCATAAGTAAATGGGGAGTGCAGCCAGCGGGTCCAAAGTTCAGTTGTGCTGTTTAAACATCCACCGGGCTTGGATACATCCAACACTAGTGTGCAGTTAGTATGAGGCCTGTTGCGCTAATCAATATATTCAGCGTGATTTGTTCATAAAAAAATTTTTTTTTAAAGGTGTCGGTCATCGAAGACGAGGTCATCAACCGCTGGGCGTCTCATTGAAAGTAAATAGGTTTTTAACGTAGGTAAAAAAAAATAAATAAATTATATACTGTACATATAAAACGTCAAAATTACTCAAAAGGAATTACAAATGAAAGCTGGACTATAATGCTAATTAGAAACGTGCACCTACAGTATACTACCGTAAAGATTACAGATGATCAATTTCTAGACATCAGAGTTTATGTAATGCAGTTCTAGAGTTCAAACTTTACATAATCTAACATAATGGAGTGGGTGGAACTCGCCAGTACAATTCCTGAACATATTGTAGGCATCGCTAGTATTTGAGACGATCTCGTATATAATAATATATAATATATAATATAATAATAATTGGGGGGGGCCCAACACAGCCACATGAGACTGGGAATCAAAGAGGACAAACCCAGCCGTGTTCTGTGAGAGAGAAGGGTGACGTGCTCTCTCTCGCTCTCCCCCCCATCACAGCGCCACTAGCCAATTGTGAGCATCTGAGAGCTCATGCATGTGAAAGGGAAAACAGTTGCCGCTTTCCTCCAAGTGTGTTCAGCTGCCCTGTGACACGGCAGGTCCTGCAGTTCAAAAGGCCGGCGGACTTCACTGGTCTTGGATGAAAAAAAAAAATAAATAAATAAAAAACGTTGGTGTCAAAGTGACAGGGTTGAGATGGTTAGCTCATGGATGGGACGTGACAAACGGATGAAAAAATTAATAAAAAAATAAATGTTACAGTCGCCATCACTTTTTTGCTTACATGTTTAAAATCAAATGGTCATGTACACAACCATACACGGTATGATATGAGCGAAATGCTTACACCGCCGTCTGTGACCTAAAATAGAAAGATCTCACTCGATGAAAGAAAAAAAAAAAAAAAAAAGGCATTACAATGTACAATTAAACTAAAACTGAATTGTCAAAAAACTAAATATAGTAAATATGAGCGCCGTTCAAGTCAAACCGGGACTTGTGACAAAATCTCTGGTGAATACAAGTGTAAAACCGATTGATGTTGACAAAAGACTTCAAATACAGTACAGTGATGAGACTCCAGCACAGGAAAACATTTGAACGGTGCGAACTCTTTACAGAAGGCCGTACCCGCCGACATTCCCGTGAACATTCAATGAGTGGAGGAGACGCTTCTGTACACACGAACACCACTTGCACATTACTCAGGATCTCAGCTGGGAGTTAGTGCCTCATCCCCATCCTCGCTTCGAGTCATTTCAACAGGTCTGGGTCATTAAAGGAGTTCCTGGGAGGACGCCGTTTCAGACGGAGAAGACTTTCTATCCGAGCACCAGAATGAGAACATTAGTGTAGCAGGGGATTATACAGAGAAATAAAGGTAGTTTTTAAACCGTCATTCTGCGTAATCAAAAGTCCTGGTTTGACTTAAACTCCTAAAACAAAACGCTGAGTAGTTTATAGCAACTACACACACATGAGCAATACTCTATACCCACCCACCCCTCCCCACACACACGTCTGTATCCATGCGCCTCGGTGCGTGTTCGAAGCATGTGCGCATGAGAGCGGGATTAGAGTGTGTGGCGCGCGAGGAGCGGACGGGGTCGGCTGGTCGTATGATCTTAAGGGTCAGACAGTGACGGGCAGACACAGTGGCATAGCGAGGGAGGGAGGGAGCGAGCGAAATAGTAAACGGGGGAAAGAAAGAGAGAAAGAAAGAAACGGTGTGAGACTGAGCGCGTGAACAGCTGAGGGTCCTGACAACTGCCAGGAAACATGAGCACACGCGGAGAGCTTGCTTTTAACCCTTCACGCACCACGATAACCATTTCCACACACTGCAACCTACCGAGATGGAAACGTCCCCAACCAGCACATCCTGTCCGACAACAGTTAAAGACGAGTCACGTGACTATCCAAGAAACGAGCCGAGACCGTCGGCATTCGGACATATGGCGAGGACGTAGCAGACTGCAAAAATCGCCACTCGGACACCAACAAATGGTCAGGAACAGCAGGCTGGGTGACATGAGCCTGAGAACAGATGCATTCTGGGGGATGGAGGAGGTCGCGCCATGATGGGTCAGGAGTTTATCTTAAAGGGGAGGTCTGCTAGATTAATTCCCTCTTGTGTTCTTCACCAACACTTTAGTACAGATTTAGAACTCTAAATTTATATCCATAGCATCATGTATATATTCTTTCACGAGATGTGACTTTCCACTTTTACACAGACTACCAAAATATCCTGAATGATTCTACAGATGCTTAAATAAAGTGCGAAGACCATTTTCTTGAGATACGACGCTAGTACTGGAAAGAGCTTACGATTTTCCTCTCGCGTCCGTCTCGTCTTACGAGCTTTACCGCGACAGTGGAAGGGTCGCCGTTTTAAATTTCACTTCATATGGACCCGAATTAGAAAGGAGTTTTTCCTTAAGCCGTCCTTATGTTTCTATGCATCGCCCATAACATCTCATTTTAAGATAAGGGTTTCTTAGGAACAATTTCAAAGTGCATCAACGGTACCCCCCCTCACATCCCTATTCCTGTTTCCCAGCCTTGGTAAAAATGTTAGCGGGAGGGATGGAAAGAGAGAGAGAGAGAGAGAGAGAGAGAGGGAGAGAGAGAGAGAGAGAGAGAGAGAGAGGGCAGAGGGCAATCGAGATTAATAGATAACATCTTTATGCGGTTTTTGTCCATGTAATAAAACACCCACAGCTCTTCCTCCGCACTGAGACCATCTCTTAGGAAACAGAAAACAACGTCTTTAACAGAGCCTTGGTGAATCTAGACCACTTCCAATAATGAAGAAGTGACACTAATGACCAAGGTAGAGTTCATCCATCAAAAAAATAAAAATAAATTCATAAAAAGCTTAACCCCAACAAAAGAAACCACGCTGAGACTATATGTCCTCTTTGTTCTGCACTCATTTCGGGAACGGTACGCTAATGACCAGACAAGACGTCTGCCTCCAAACCTACAGCTCCTGTGAGACGCATTAGGGTCAGGAACATAGCTGAAGGTTTGCGCGAGGCTTCTGTTCCATGGAAACGGAACGACGCGAGCTCCGGGTTTATACGCAGCTCAATACACGATCCGTCCTAATGATTCTTCTACGTGACGACTAATTACGCCGGCGATGCCGAAGAGAAACCATTAACGCGATGCGGAGTTTATAATATTGGCTCCGCACGCTGATCTAGAACACACAGGGCGTCAATCTGACTGGGGTCGTTAACGCTGGAAAAGTGTGAACAATCTGTTTATGGTGAAAATAAAGTGAGCTGGATGTGCAGCAGAGACAGAGCTACGCTAGCAACCCCTCGCTTTCTCTCTCTCTCTCTCTCTCTCTCTCTCTCTCTCTCTCTCCCCTCCTCCTCCTCCTCCAGAGCTCCCACTCGCTGGCTCTCATCTCCTGCCTGTCACCCTGCCAAGGATCCGGAATTCACGGCTCCATTTGGGAACGCTAAAAAAGGCAAGGCAGCCCAAGTAGCAGAGGTGCAGCCAATCAGTGGTGACCTGTGCCGTGCCCGATGCAACATAAGGCCTGACTGACTCCTCCTCCGGGTGGCACATTAACACACTGTTCAACACCATCGACCCTGGTGCTGTAAATGTCACTCGGCAACTCGATGTGGCTCGGTGTCGGATCCACCGCACACTTTTGAGCGTCCGGCGCTCTGATAAAGACGACGCAACACCGCTAAACTGAGCTGCTGTTATCCAGGGGCTCGTCATTTGCACTTACTTTCTCCTCCTTCGACATCTTTCACCCTCTCTCTGCTCATCATGGTTGGGGCTGTGACTACATGTCTTCTCTCGTCTCTGCACACATCATGCTCATTCACTCCCCTCTCAACGTTTTTAAAAACTAAACCATACTAACTCACCGCCTGGAAGATTGAGCTGAAGGTGTCGGGCTGGGAGATGAATGATTAGTCTGTGCTTTTTGACTCACGAAATACTCAGTCGAGTCCGCTGAACGTATGAAGTGTTCGGGGGTACGTGATTAAAAGATGCCTGCTTATCATTTAACAACAGCTGATCACTTTCTAGACAAAACCAACGCTTCTAAATGTAAACTCCAGACTCCGGCTGATTTACCGCAAATCAAACTGCGATAAAATTTCTCGTAAAACGGAGCCATAAAACTGATCGCGGTTCACAGAAGACTTCACGCATGGTATGAGACTCTTGGCTGAACATTGCAGATGTTTTAAAGGAGCCCGTGCAGCCGTGAATGACGAGCGCAGACGAGGTGGCTCGGAGTCCGCGGTCGTTCCCGTGAGCATTCAGCGGGTGGAACAAGTGACCTATGAGAATCGACGGATAACTTGCGGAAGAGACGCGTCTGTCTGTAGGAACTATGCGCACAATCGATCATTCACGAACACCACTTGCACGTTTACAGGAACTCGGTTGAGAGGTATTACCGCGTCCACCGTACAGTCCTGACCTCCAATGACCTCCAAGCCTCCATTTCCACATGTTTGGGCCATTAAAGGAGTTCCTGGGAGGCCTGTAGGCCTGTGTTTAGGACATGACACAAGATCGTTGCACCTTTCTACAGGGGATTATATAAAGAAATAAAGAGATTTTACCCTCGTAACAGTGTTGTTATTCTGCACAATCAAAAGTCTCGGTTTGACTTGAACACCCCATATATATTGACCCACCCACACCAAAAGAGGGGGGGGGGGGAGAACAATGTCCATTGCTGACACCAATTATGGGCATTTTTCTGGCTGTAACTGTTGAGTATCAATAATGAGCAAAAAACAGTCCACCACCCACCTTTAACGTTTCGAAGACGGAAGGAGAAGAAAGAAAGAAAGAAAAATCGAACATAAAAGTACAGACTGCATGGTTAACTGACTGCCTATTTACACAGAACGTTCACGGTTACATTTCTGGTCCGAGGTTGAGCCTGGCAAGGTTGCGAATGATACAACACCGGACAGCATGTCGGAATAAAAACATCCACCGTTTCTAATAAATCCCGGCCCGGCAGCGGCCAGCAGCGCTGGAGCAGGCTGGAGCAGGGACAGAGTACAGGCTAGCTGGGTCGGAGCCATGTTTAGTCATTTGGGTGATTGAGAAGGATGAAACTTTACTCTAATGAGGACTCGGGTAAATACAAACTGCTCCAGGACATCATAATTACCAGCTTCAGTCTTTAGGAGAGCCAGACTCGAGGGAGAGCAGCAGTTAGAACGAGGGAGAAGAACCGTATTAAAATGCCAATATAGCGAATTAGGACTGAAAAATAATGAGCAACAGAAATTGAATGTACAATAAAGAAGAATAGGCTTGGTCTTCAGACGACCGGTGCTATAGTAGATGTTGAGTCTAGTTGACGGGTTTACGGTGGATAAAATCAGGTGATCCGCTGAGTGTGAGACGATGCAGAAGGCCGCGGGTTCTGAGGCTCTAAACGAAAGTCTTTAAATCAGGAATGATTGGAAACAGAGCATCTCGCATACCGCGGAACAGTATTTGCAAACCTGATGGTAGAATGTGTCTGAGCTGTGGTCGCCCCCCCGTAACAGCAATGTTATGGTCTTCAACTACAAGATGATCCGTTTTAACAGTTCAGATGGATGCACGATTGAAAAAAAATTAAAATAATAATCATCATCATCATGTTGGCATGTTTGAGTGGCAGAAATCTCCACTGGGCCAAGTTCCACAGGAGGAAGGAACCTCCTGAGAAAAAGTTCTGTAGCACCAAGCATGTTCGGGTCCTGAGCAATCCGTTTCTTCTTTCCTTTCTTCGATTCTACTCGGCAGCTCGGAAAGCCGAACGTAACCCCCACTGCTAACTGCGCGGTCACCAGCTAAGAGTAAAAAACACCAGACACCGCCATCGCCAAGCAGAACACACTCGCTGTGGGACTCTGTAAACACAGGAGGCCTCGGATCACATCGCTGCCTCGGCTTCAATAAGGAAAACCTCAGTGAATTAACACTACCACTGCAGAGAGATGTATTTCTTTTAAATATACATCTACCTAACCTCCTCGCTATATGTATATATATTAAATGGGAAAAAAAAAAAGTGTAAAGAAAACAGAGGACTCGAAAGACAGCTGCAGCCTATAAGGAATGCGAGGGGCCCGGGCCAAGAGAGCGAGCAGGGAAACCATACCATATAAGGGCATGGAGGCAGAATCGAGTTTTTATCAATGAGAGAAGTGCGCTTGAGTGTGTCTGAGCCGAGGTGACCGTGTGGAAAACCTGGTACGGGTGCCATCCGAGAGCTCCTGAGAAACATCAAACATGTCCGGCTAAATCCAGTGGATAATCTGGAAGCTGCTTCAAAGCGGCACGCCAATCAAGTCTGAGAGCCCGAGCGCGCGGTGCTGCTGGAGCCCCGAGGACGCGGTGCCGGTCCGGTCAGGAACTCAATTACACTGCGCGTATCGATCTTTTCGGGCTGCGCGATCGAGTTTGTCTGGATGTGAAAAACGGCAGGCATTCGCTGCGGCTTCGCTATTAGTGGTGGAAAATAATCTGCGCCAAATTAATCTGCCTCATTTGGGATAAGTGGTAGGGAATTTAAATGAAAGACTTGCAAGCAAATAGAATTGCAGCACATGATTAAGAAAACAGACAACCCGTGCTTGTGATCTTAATCACGAATGCATTTCAATTGATGTTGATCCCAGAAAGAATGTGGATTAAGATGTTCTGATCTGCGAAACCGAGCACCATAACCATGTTCCCACTGGTGTGTGAGGTGTTGGAGTTCCCGACTCTTCCGAGGGAAAAGCGAGTCAAGAGTATTTACTATGTACAGAACGGAACCCGGAGGTCCTATATAGGTTACTAGCAGCACGGATATTTTGGTAACAGATCGGGATCGAGCATCGCCTGGGACACGTGCGCATGAATCACTACCGGGCATGAAGTTGTGGGAAAAAGCTCAGGAGGATCAGACGCAAAATCAACAGTGCATGTTTTTGATGAGTGTGGGCAGATGAAACTCCAGCAGACTCCTGTGCATTTGAGCTGCGCGCCGGGCTGGAGACTGATGCATCACACGGCTCATCTTGGACCGGGTTAAGAGAGTTTACCAGGAGGATCCACAACCCCCAAAGCAAAGTCATTTTGGAAGGAGGAGAAAAAAAAAAAAAGAAAGAGAATCATCTTTGTCACAGAGAAAGGAAACAAAAGCCAGCTGGAAGCACTGGAGATAGACGTTGGGTTGATGTTCAGCCTCCTTTACCAGAACTCTTTATTCATCATCAAGCCCTTAAAGGAATCCCAGACAACAACAGAAAGCCAGCCACAATCCTCAATACAGAGTAAACATACTTGTATTAAAGTACTTCTGAGGTGCTTCATGGGCATTTGGAGCTTTATTTTCATTATTCTTGCTTGATGATTTGCTGTTACAGAAACACATTTAGGCTGTTATGACGGCATTTTATAGGGGAAACAAAGAAAGAAAAAGAAAAAGAAATCTCGTTTAGGGCTGCTCTCTTCTGACTCACTATTTTGCAGTGACATTCAACATTCTATTAATAAGAAATCCTACATCAAATTAAGGCAGGTGACAAAAGCTGGATGTAATGATCCACAAAAAAAAAAAAAAAAACCCTGATGAATAATACTCTAGAAGACACAATAGGCACAAGCGCCATGACGCTGCTGGGGTGGCATTAGCATGAAAGCTCACGGTTTGGAACTTGATCTGTTTGAGCAGATGAAGGGATTTGGACGGACGACGGACTAAATTGCTGCAGCACTCGACTCTTTTGTTAGACATGAAGCACCAGCCAATTCTCATCAGCGGCAGGCAGTCGAGCAACATTGTGGGCAATATATACAGTACAAAGCGACTAGCGGAAGCACCCGCCGCTGACGAGGAAAGAGTTCGAAGAAAGTTAAAAGGTTAAAGCTAAAAATAAGATGATCAGCTTTAATGTAAAGCAGTCGTATGAGTTTGTTTCCACTGAGCAAGTAGCTGATTAGTAGCAGCTTTTTTTTACTTTTTCTTTTTTAACATTATGGTACAGGTTAAACTTCAGACAGTTAAATATCCAAGTACTACCAAAATTTCATTAAAATCTGTCCGGCGGTCGGATTACGGGGTCAAAACTTCTGATTTGTAATCTGGCACATATCTTCACTTCTACTCAGCGTTTTGATTTCATTTATCGGACAAGTTTATCTTCAGGCAGATACCAAAAGTATGGCAAAGTTTCATTAAAATCTATCCAATCAGTTTTGTGCAATGCTGTGACACAATCTGGCTGGACAGACATACAGACATGCAGACATTTTTCTGAGACTTGTTTCAAGAACGAGTGAGTTCTGACCAACGTACAGACAAAACCCATCTTATATTTATATAAATAACCAAAGAAACAATAAAACCCAACATGGTAAATCATGTTAAAGAAGCTTCAACAAAAAAGTGACTGAGAATTTAATTACTAAACTCAAAGACCGCTGACATTCACATGTTAATTACAGAAGACGGAACAATTAATTCATTCCTTTCATTACCCCCAAAATAAATTTCCCCCGGACAGAAAAGAAAAACAGCGCCGAGCCTCACCTTGGTTTCTCCGAGGCTCTCGGATTCAGAAACCTGATACGTGAGGTCAGTCTCCTCAAAGCCTGTGGCGCTCATGCGCTGGTCCGTGGACGGGTCTGAGCGGGGAGGCGAATCCGGAGAGTTCAGGCACGTTTGGATCAGTGCCTTGCCCGTGTCGCTGGTAATCATGGGCTGAAGCTTGCGCGTGGCGAACGTGTACACGTGGCCCGTTTCGCTCGCCACCAGGAGCAGCACCTGCGTACCCGTTAGCGTGGAGAGTTCATATGCCTGCCAGGAGGGAAGATCAGGAAGAAACATTAGCTGCTTGTATCTGAAACTCCAATGATCATCATCATCTAATGTTAACAATTCATGTTCATTTTAAGGGGTGGGGGGGGGGGGGGGGAATAAGAACGCTTAAATTAAATTAAATAAAAGTAATTAAAAATTTTTCTTACAAGAAAACAAATCATTATCTTAACCAAAACTTTTCTGCTCTAAAATGGTACGACCTTTACACAGTCTTTACATAGTATTAGGGTAGTTAGGTTAAACTATGGTTATGTTCACATTAGACATGACTGTGCTCTCTGGCACACGTGCGTATTTACACTCTCCAATACAGCAGGTGGCAGTATGGTTTGTGGTCTGCCATTAAACACAAGAGAAGAAGAGAACACGGGTTACTTTTCGCATTATGACTAATGTCATTAATGTTTCAGGAAACATTTTAAGAGCGACACCCTCGCATGCCTTCCTATTGCATCACCTAAGGCTTTGCAGGCCAGAGGATGAGATTTGATTTGATCTGCGCCAAAGTACGCTGCACCATTCATGAGGGCACCTTTTTCATCGGATCCCCAAGTGCGGAACGATTGCATTCTCACTCATCAAAATTAACCCGGGCTGTAATGTAAAAATGCCCTTAAAATGAGACCTCAAGCTGGCACTGAGCTCAGGAACACATGCTGGAACGTGAGAACAAGTCCCAGGGGCGATGATCAACGAGAAGAAAAGGGTTTACGGATTTGAATCGCACAGTGATGCTAATCTATTGAACAGATCCCTCACTGAGGAGATGCCTTCCCCGGGAGAGAGCCAGAGCTTGATGAGGGTGTAGGGGGTGGAAAGGGGGGGGGGTGGGGGGAGAGGCCAGGGAAGCTTCAGTCCGGCAGAGCTGCGCTCACGGGCTCTGACGTATAGCTTAAACCTACCTAAAATAACAGAAGATAAGGTTCCAGAAATAGGGAGTGTGATACTGTGAGACTGATTGCTTTCTCTGTGGGGACTGTAGGGGGGCCACGGGGGTGGAGAGGCAGCTACATGCGGAACTGGAGCCATGTGGAAGAAAGTCATTGTTAAACAGCATGAATTTAATGTCATTTAATCCTTTACATATATTGTTAAACTTCTGAAACATGTCTTTCACAATGTTAAAGTATCTGGTTGCTGAGTCTGAGGATTTAGGACACTACTGATGGGAATCACCAGTCATGATATTATCATGACACCCAGGTGCCGAATCCATTAAAACCCTACAAAGTATCATAATTGAATATTCCACTTTTAATTCATCATTAAACTTTTTTAAAAGGTTTAAAGTAGCCATATTCCTTATGAATCGTTCTTACTTAAAAACCAAATCACAGCATCTAAACCATACAAACTGACTTCAAAGACAAGAGTTTAACATTTAACTAATATTAATATTTCTAAACAAACTGGGCGAATAATTCATTCCTACCACACGGGGTGAAAATGTGTAAATAGTTCAGAATGCACCAGCTGTAGGATTATAAAGAAACAGACGTTTTACCTCCTCAAATCCCTCCCAAGTCTCAAAACTCGACTCGCTTGTTGTGCTTTGAGGCTGGTGAAAGTGTGGGAAACAAGTGGGCTTGAAACCAATTCGCTCAGAGTTGGGAGGAAACGGCAGATTGGACGCGTGTGACTTATAATGAAACATCAAAAACGTGTTTCTGTCGAGCCACTTTGAAGCTTCGGTGCTCGGTACAGAATCGTTTATATTTGAGGGTGACGCGCCGATCAGCAGTCATGATTCTCATCACTAGACGAGCGACTGGTTCATCGCTATTACAAATGGAATATAAAAAAAAAATAATAATAAAAACCCATTAGGAAGCAACATATCCTCATTATTCTTCTTTCTACATTCCCTGATAAATATTTATTAAGTAATGTGATCAGTTCGCACCGAGATCATGATGGCCATCACACTGCAAATTCCACGCTCGCTACACACTCTCCGCTTTAATCTAAATATTTGACCTTTATTAGAGAAGCGCTTACTGTGGTGAGTGAGGAGGTCATTAGCAGGCTGCTGTATATTCATGCTAAGAACTGAAGAACTTAAAAACTCCCTGTAGTGTTGTTTCTCTGACAAGCCCCTTTAATCATTGATATTTGAATTTTATGCGTTTTAAACTCAGCCGGTACTTGGTTTCAGCAGGAGACGACCGAAAAAACAGCATTTCCTGGAAAAACGTCCTTCTCTTGAAGAAAAGATTCAACACCCCACCCAGACAGAATCGTCACCATCAAGATAGAGCTGGTGTCGCTTCTACTGGGACAATTTACTGTATATATATGAAATCTAAAATATGGTGAATATCTGGCCAGATGGATTAACATGTAGACAAAAAAATGATAAAAAATTGCATCTGACTAATCTGAATGAGACCGAATCCTCAGCACACTTTGACTTGATATACGACCCCACCTCCTCATGTTAGTGCAAACCTTATTTGCAGATGTTTTTAAAGATGGAAGTTCCTTTTAATCTTTTACACTGCAAATATTTATCGGGCTGATGTTACAAGACAGAGAGCTGCTGCAAGGAGAGGAGGGGAAAAAAAAAAAAAAAAAAGATGGAATTCATTTTTCACAAAACTTGTATTTTGGAAGTCAATAACTTGATAATTTTTTTCGGTGATTCACAGAAAAACTGTGACTTCATAAGCCGATCCTCTATATATACCCTTCAAGAACTAATCTCATACGAACATGAACATTCAAAGGCCTGCAAGCACTCGATATACTCAGCCTTGAACAAACTTCTCTAGTTAAATACTATTTAAATGTTCAGAATTTACATACACCAGAGAGTCACACCAAAGAGTCTTTCATGGAGTTTTACTGGATGTACGCACTTCACTAAGAGTTTTCTACAGCACTATTATGTTACGTTATAGAATGGAATGTTTATATAAAATGAATATTTCAGCCATGTTTTTAATCAGTCTTTGGTTAATCGATTTTTTCAATTTAACTGATGGCTCGGTTTTCGATTCGGAATTGACTTATAATTTAAATTATTTGTGTCTTCTCCCAAATACTAAAGTGTCAAATTCCTAAAAATAAATAAATAATTAATTAATTAAAAGTACACCTCAGCTTCTGCAGACAAAAGACAACCTGCTTCCATCTTCTGCAAATACTTCTGCAGATTGCAGTGGGACCTCGGCATACAAGCTCCCTGACGGACAAATTCCCGAACTGAAATTGTGCCAGGATTTTGCCTCGGCATGCAAAGCATTTCTGGCAAACGAGCGACCGAAGAGAAACGAGCTGAAGCGTACCGAGCCGAAGCAAAACCGGACTCGGGCCAAGTCGCACGCAACCCAGGAGCTGCTCAAAACCTTTTTTTGCTTGTCTTCCCACAGACCCTTGGAAATATGGCTTTCCATGTTTTTTGTGTTTTTTTTTTTTTTTTTTGCATTCTGCACAAGTTTCAGTGAAGACCTCGTGCCATGGGCGTTAACAAGCACAAGCACGGCAGCAAGAAGAAAAGGGAGCCATTTTCATTTTTGGTGCCAAGAAGAATCGTAAATCAAGAGTAAGTAAGGTTTTATGCCTATAAAGTTTAATGGCAATTTATTTCATATTTTACATGTCTTGTCTAAATGTTTGGATTGTTTTGATATGCAAAAATATGACTACAGTGTCATTATATTAAATTAGTAATATTGTTATTGTTATTATTTTTGGCTGGAACGGATTATCTGCATTTACATTATTTCCTATGGGAAAATGTGTTTCGCAATACGAAATTTCCGCCTTAAGAGCTCACCTCTAACGGATTAAACTTGTTCGGCATTGCAGAGAACTAAATGCAAAAAAAAAAAAAAAAAGTTTCCTATTGAGAATGATTCATGTAAATCCTATGCAAGCGAGTAATGGAAATGTAATGTACTCCTTTCAAGGTTTAAGGAGCAAACACATAATAAATCAACAAAAAGTTTTAGAAATCTGACAGACCTACAGTGTCGGCCAAAAGTATTACGACGAGTGAAGTTCAACAACACTCCCATTTTTAAAATAATGACAGTCAAGTAGGGTTGGGTACCGAAACCCGATGGCAATATGGCACCAGTACCTATATAACCGGTATGTGCTAGAATCAAATCAGGGCACATATTTCGGACCCATTGCACGTGAAAAAAATTTTCCAGACTGAGAAAAAAAAGCTCTAATAATACAAGCAATCAAACTAACGTCTGTAGTAACACAAGTGTCCATGTTGACTGGATATTATGACTTGAAAGCACAACTTGGGAAATAAGTCCATTCGTGTGAATGCAGTAATTATACTTCCGAATTCCGAACACGCGACATGGCCCCTTTTTTGTATTTGTTCAGGCACCACTTAGGCACCGGTATCGCAAAAAAAACCCAAACGATACCAAACCCTACAGTCGAGATAATAAGAACATTGCCATACAATAATCAATATTCCGTTTGAAGTCCTTTATTCTTCAAAAACCTGCAGCATGCGGCTGGGCAGAGAGTCGGAGAGGCGTCTGCCTTAATCTGGTGTCACTCGCCCAATCCACGCCTGCTTAATCGCTTCCTGAAGAGCATGTGTGGAAATTTGCCACAGGATTTTGCAATTCACTTGAGAGTTCCCTAGATACAACCATGTTTGTGGTCCCCCTGGCTTCAGAAAGTTAAACGTCCTGCCACGCATTTGTTCCATCTAATAACTAAACCGGCTATTCTAATGAACGCGAGGTAATTAGTGACATCACCTGTTTGGTGCACATATGCATAACATGTGTTCTCTTAATACGTTTGGCCACAGCTGTACACTTACACAAGCTCTCACACACAAACACAAAACAAAGACTGAAATCTGAACTTTGCTGATTTGGTGAGTCATTTGCGAGGAACACAGAGCTCGTGGGCAGGAGTGTAAAGCCGTGTGATCTGTGGCGCTCCTCTGAGATCATAATTAACTCTGCTGACAAATGATGCTGTTTGACTTGGATCGGAGCGAAGGATATTATTACCGAGCCAATTTCAACATTAACTAGATTGCAAAGAGGAGAAAAAAAAGAAGAAAAAAAAAAAAAAAGGAACGATCTGGTTGGCAGGCACCTGCACACTTTACTGTACTGAACCAAAACCGAGATCTGTACTACAGTGCTTTCATCAGATCACTACGTCTATACGCATTTCAGCCTGATTCACTGTGGTTATGACATGGCTGATGAGCTGCTTCCTGCAACAGGACGACATGTACACGTACAGAGCGACAGCAGACTGCAGCGATGCGAGCATGGTTTCACTTCGATCAGCCTAGCGACAGAACGGCTGAACCAGCCCGGGACTGCGAGGTCTGGCAGCGCCGTGGCCCTTGTTTATATTTACATACTGGATCGTTTGATAGGGTCAATGGCTCTTCTCTTACCCATAAGCCCCTGTGCATACCGAAAGCATGAAAGTCTCAGCATTGGGAGACACTTGCCTGGGGGAGCGAGCGTTACTGTGCGAGAGTGCGGGTTCAAGGTTACAAGGCCACGAGCGGCGAGGACTTGCACATACTCCGCAACAGATTAATAATTGACATTTGACTTTCAGGGTTTTCGGAAGCCACAGGGGAAATCTGTAGCATAGGGTCTGAACACAAAAGCAACCAAAAACTCCTGCCTGGTTAGTATGATAAATAATTATCCAACAATAAATCCATTATAATCTTATAATTACAGATAGACATTTTCAGTTCGCAGTATAACCGGAAAAGCAATTTCATATGTTAATAAGAAGTCTGTTTAACGCTCAGAGATTTTTAATAAACATATATAGGGTTTAGGATTGTTAGCAATATAAAATAAGCAATATAACAAACGAAATTTTTGTTCATTTTAACCAACTTCCAACAAAAATTTTAAACTGGGTCACAAACGTGGGTGTTTCTATAGTTGTTTTCAGTCGTTTCTATGACCAAAATAAATAAATAATATTAATAAGCAATTTTTGCAACTTCATCCACATATTCCGGAAGTGGTCAAATTTTCCCCATTATAAAAGTAAAGATAACTTTTGTTCTACCCGACACATCCGGAAACCTAAATGCACAGTCTGAAGTCGAAAGCCTCCGCATTCATACACTCCAGAAAGGCTTCAATAGAAGCAGATATACATTTTTTATTTATTTCTTTTTTTTTATATAAACGGTCCTTCATCTGTAATGAGTTGCCGGCAGGTGTGTGTGCGCCTCTTGGGTTTTAAGGGTTTTAATCAGTTTATTGTTTAATTCTTTAAAATCCTTTTTTGGAGTTCAGACTGGTTATTGCAACAGGAAATAAGGAAAGGATGATTAGACTATAAAAAGAGGAGACAGTTAGTACAGAACGGCAAGATAAAAGTTGTTAGTTGTTGATAAAACAGAAAAGAAAAAAAAAAAAAAAAGAAAAAAAAATTCATCAAAATGTGACACTCCCATTCAGTTTGTTTTCACAGTTACGTTTAGGATTATGGTTATTATAGCTCGACTAGATCCACTGATTGGGCCGATTCAAACAGACTCCATATAACCTTAAACATGTGTCCTGTTATATTGAACTTCCAGCCGGCTAACACACACAGTATGACTGCACAACCATTCCTGCTCTCCGTTTTCACCCAACTGAGGATGATTTTACTTTATTCTGTAAAGCCGCTTTGCTACAATGACTACATTGTTAAAAGCACTTTATAAATAAAATCTAACAGAATTGGACTGCTGCCCTTGTCTCTAGTCTGACTCTGTTACGTTCTGTGGCCATACGGCCCCTTTCGGCGTGTTAGTTTTGTACTCCCGGTTGATCCATTACGTCACACACTAGCAAGCGGCAAACTGGCAGCATGTCAGGCAGCGGAAACATGGACAACGTTACGGCACTGTAGGTTTTGTAAATGCTTGGTGCTTTCCTTTTTGTATAGATGAGATTGACACCCTCACTTGTGCTCGCGGTGTTATCTGAAGGTAGGCAACACCGACATAGTGGTAGGAGCTTCTCCCACTGCCACACATTGCGGAGAACACTATACTGACTTCTAGGTCCGACCGAATTTCGTGCAGGAGTTTGTATGACTTTGAGAAGTTGAGTGTCTGACTCATTTGCATCAGCTCTACTCACCATGCTGCAGTCATTCTTTCAGCTGCTCCCATCAAGGGGTGGCACACAACTGGCACAGCTCTATGATTTATGCCAGATGCCCTTCCTGATGCAACACCTCAACACTAGCACCAATAACCAACATCCAGAGGTCAGGTTTGAGAGCCTGAATCGTTTGAGAGCCGGCTGGGAATCGTTCTTCCTTACGGCAGGTAAGAAACCTGCCGCTGTGCCACCAATACCCATGCTTATTAACAGTAGTACAAAGAACACATCTAAAATGAATTATATGGCTTCTAATACTTCTTTGTTTAATATGAGAAATGGTCAAGTCAAACCTGGACTTTTGATTGTACAGAATAACAGGACAGTTACGAGAGTAAAACCTCCCTTTTTTCTTTATCTAATCCCTGCTGCACTAATGCACGTGTGCTTGGATTCCACTACGGTAGAAAGTTGTCTCAGTACACCGGCACCATGATCACATTGCCTGTTTCAGGTCTGAAACGCTGGCCTCCCAGGAACTCCTTTAATGTCCCAAACATGTGGAAATCTCTCAGCCGCATTCCTGCAACAGTCTCAGACGGACGCGCAGGCTGGTGACAAGTTATCCATCGATTTTCGAGGATCAGACGTTCTACTTGCTGACTGTTCAGTGGAACGGAAGCAGTGGGCTCTGAGCCACCTCAGCAGGGATCATCATTCACGGACATATGGCCTTCTTTAGAGCGTTTGCACCGTTCAAATGTTTTACTGTGACTCATCGCAGTACTTCGCATGAATTCTCTCTTTTTTTCTTTTTTTAAATGTCACGGTTTTTACGCCTTCATTTTCCAGAAATGTCATCACGTGTCCCAGTTCGACTTGAACGCCCCTCGTGCTACATCAAAATCATTCCATTTCTACTGATGATCCGTACTACTTTTACTTTATGCAAACTTCTCCCAGCCACACCCAGGCGCTGCTGTCTGATGTCCAAAAGGAAAGAAAAAAATTCCAATATCCAATCATTCCGTTTTTTTTTTTTTTTTTAAAGCGGTCAGGTGGTGGTGATGTCCTGCAAATACCATCAATACCTGTGCTACTCTCGTACGATATACTGATCAGCCGTCACATTAAAACCACCAGCCTGACACTGTATAGTCTCCCCCTTTACTGCCCTGACCTTTTAAAACATGGACACAATGCCACCTTTGAAGGTGAACTTTGGGATCTGGAATCAAGATGCTGGCAGCAGATCCTCGAAGTTCTTAAAGGATTTGTCCGACATCCCACTTATGCTCGAGCGGATTTAAGTCTGGGAGACCTGGAGGACACGTCAACATTGTGAACTTCCATAACCAGTGTCGCAGGGAGCGTGATCCTGATGAGAGAAGCCACAGCCGTTAGGGAATACTATTGGTATAGTATAGGTGGAGACAAAGGAACCGCTGCATGAATGCCAAGGATTCCCAGCATCACATTGCCTCCTCTGGCTTGCATTATTCCCAGAGTAAAAGGTGATTCGTCAGCCAGGGCCACCTTCGTCCATTGTTTATCGTTCCAGTCGAGATGCTCATGAGCCCACTTTCTTTTTAACCCATTATCAGTATTCACTCACGGACTGGTCCATGGCTACACGACCCCATAAGCAGCAAGCTTTAATACACAGTCAATCTTCTGACACAGTTGTGCTACAGTAACTCTTCTTTAAGATAGGGCCACACAGGCTAGCCTTTGCTCAAGAAGCACATCAAATAAGCCTTGAGTGGCCATGATCCTGTCAACGGTTGTCCTTTTTTGGACCACTTTTGGTGGTCACTAACTAGATAAATGCACCGCATGCAATTTTTCATAGTCAACCAGGGAGGGTGAAGGCGATCATCTGCTTCCTTCAAGAAAAATGTGAAGCATAGCATCATTTGTTCTCACTCATCTTCTATACTGCTTTATCCTGTATTCAGGGTGAGGGGGGCCTGGAGCCAATCCCAAGAGGCTTATGGCACAAGGAAGGGTACACCCTGGACAGGGTGCCAATATATCGCAGCGCACACACATACACTCACTCACATCATTCACACACTACGGGCAATTTGGGAACGCCAATTAGCCTAATCTGCATGTCTTTGGACTGTGGGAGGAAACCGGAGTACCCGACGGAAACCCACCAAGCACAGGGAGAACCTGCAAACTCCATGCACACAGAGACGGGAATCGAACCCGGACCCTGGAGGAGCAAGGCGACAGTGCAAACCACTACACCACCGTGCCTCCCATCATTTGTTTGCAGACGTCAATTTTAATCGGTTAGCGTAATTGTGCTGCGAGAGTGCAAATACGCCAGGACTCAAACGCTCACTTTCGGATGAAACACCAGTGATATTTCGGGGGCTGATTGTTCGGGTCACAAGACTCTGAACTATCGTGTAACCACTTTAGACAGTGGCAATGTCACTTGGATCCTTACACGTGGCCGCTTTTCCTGCTTCCAACACATTGAGAGAACCAACTGCTCTCCTGCTGTCCAATTTCTCTCACTCCTCCAGAGGTGCCACTAATGAAAATGGGCCTTGTGCCTACATTTGGCTACAGGTCGAATTTCTTTCATTTTTCTTATTTCACAGAAAAATCAACACACGTTTAACTATCCCAATCTGCTCTTATCCAGGTGAGCTGAAGAATGATTCCCACTTGATCTTACATTGGAGGCACATAGAATTAGGACCCCCAAAATACTGTTTCATGGCAGGTGCATGTTGTGCGGTGTGCAGATTGGGCGTTGTGAAGTGTTGGGAGAAATGCCTCAGAAGAAAAGTACTTCAAAATAAACATGATCTTCCAGAGCATTACAGGTTAATCAAAATAGCAGCAATGGCAAAAGATCGGTGATGCGGTCACAAATGGTTTGATGGCACATGCAGCGAACACATAACCTCGGTCACTTAAATTAAGTGTTCGGTTTTATCAATTTCAGTTTTTTGAAGAGGATAGCGAGGTTTTAAAACGACGTAATGCAGAGGTGCTCATGGCAGTCATTCAATCATCCGTCTCATCAAGTCGATCTGTGCGATCTCTAAAAACACGCTCTCCAACAGGACCACGAGAGCCATTCAGAAGCAGAATGTGCACAAGTATACAAAAGGATTTTAGAGTCTTAATTGCAATTAACTGACTAACAGCATCTCTTTCGTCCTGAAATAAATTGATCCAATCATAAATCCTCTGAAAATGTATAATAACCTGAATTTGATTACATTTACGTTTCTCAATTTTCAAAACGTCCGTGTGTTCCTTGTAAGAGTGCGCTCGAACACTTGTTACATTTTCTCCAAGAGGAGAGTAAAAAAAATAAGTAACCGTTCGTGAATTCCAGAAATTAATGGGTATGAAAAACAAACAAATCATGGATATGATCAAAAATACATTTGTCGTACCGCTCTTCTTGCATGAGGCCCAGTGTTACTCACTTTAAATTTTAAGGCGGATCACATACATTCATTATTGACATGCTGCTATAGACAGCCCACAAAACACCGAGGCACATCCTAGCCTCGGACTGTGTATGCCATGTTCCAACCTGTCGCAACATTGCTGGTTTTGAAAGCAAAATACGGCGGCGCTGAGAATTCGATAAGCATGGCACCTAATCAAACCTGCTCTTCCATCAAAAAAAAAAAAGGATACAACATCTTGACTCTTTCGGCTGAGAACGAATCAGCACGTGTTTAGACACACAGGCAGGAAGAGCCAATTGATCGCGGTAGCGTCATTGCATATCAGCGTGCTCTACTTTTACTTTTACACACAGGTAGATCTGTGTGCTGAACAAAGGTCGGCTTGCCGAGGCATTGCAAATGCTCACTTTGGAAAGCACATCTGCCCCTTAGTACTGAAAATACAGAATGTTCCGGTCATGTCACCACTTCACTACTTGGGGTGTATTTAAGTCGTCCTGATTAACCCTTGAGGGGACGATTATAAATGCAATATACATTACATCTTCGATACAACCAGGCAGTGAGTAGAAATACTCTGCACCCAGATTGAAGGACTGTGAGGTGTCCGGCATCGCCAAGTCCCCGGCTGGCTGTCTGTGTGTGACGAAAATGCAGGAACAATCCAGCAGGTGGTCACACACACACGGCCTGTTGGAGAACTGCTCGGCATTACAGGAGCCTTCGGCAATGACATCATACACCCAATTGGACAGCTGACCAGAGGAACAAGGGCAGGTGATGACCTTCTACAGGTCAGTGGGGCTACAGTAAAACATGCACAAAGGGGGAGGGAAGCTAAAGTTGCCCCACAACATATAGATGCCTTGGGACAGGTGGTGGGCGGTGTCGCTGTGGGATGTGGATTGGCCTTGAATTCTGTCAAAGATCTTTCCACTGCGTAATTACAGCCAGGATTAAAGACCAATTTGCTTTATACCTATAAACCTTAGCACATCGGAATCTCCATTTAGTCAAGTAAAGCCAAACAATGAGTTAAAGGCTGCAATGCTCAAGTGCAATTCATATTGCCACGACAAACCTTAGCCAATTTCGGTATCAACACCAACATCCTAGAGAGGTGAAAAATAGAAGGAAAGAGCGAGACGCATTACCCTAACCAACTTCCTGCGCTTTCCAGGACTGCCCCAACTGGGATGCCTGCCAACAAGGCCAATTAGGTGCAACCATGTCAGATAGTCCAAGGAGCAACACTGGGAAGGAGTTTGTTGATTGCTTACAAGGCCTGACAACAATTTGTGGTCTTTAAAAAAAATAATAAAATAAAAAAAGTAAATTTTTGCTTGTTTTTAAGAGATATTCTCATGCTCGTTGCTTGAAACAGAAAAGGATATGAAGCAGGAATTGACTTTTATTATAAAACTACGTAATAATTAAGAAGAAGAAGCTCAGATTAACGTCAATATAAAACCTCACCTGAACGCAGCCTGAAGGACAGAAAGCAGATGTGTGGACTCTCTCAACGCACAGGAATGAAGCACTAAACCACCTTTACTTTCATTGCAGTTTCTCTCGATTCTTAACGTTCAGAAAGACACCGTGTTCGACATAATTTTAGCCCCCTTAGAGGCTGAACGTTCGGTCACTGCAATGCCAGGACTCAATGTTATAGCAAACACGTGCAATCCGCATCCAAAAATATCCAGGTTGAGCTTCATTGATGAAGAGGACTCTTCATGTAGGCCAAACTCTGCGAGTGTGTAAGAAGGGTGGTGGTGGTGGTGGTCAGAAATAGAGAATGTCAGTTGCTCTGTTCTATTTAAAGCTTACAGCCAGTGGGGTCTGCTGTAATTCCCAGCCACCATTTGCCACAGAAGAGGACATGCAACAGTGTCATCTCCATTACACAGAGACAGAGAGACAGAGACAGATGTGTGCGCGCATGTGTGTGTGTGTGTGTGTGTGTGTGTGTGTGTGTGTGTGTGAGAGAGAGAGAGAAAGGGAAAAAGTTAGAGATAAACAAAAATTGAAATAAGTTCATGTTGAGTTTAAAGTCCTGCTCCCATCCCATAAGGTCACTCAGAGTTTGTTTACACTGCACTTAAAGGTTATACAGACTGAGCAGTTTAGGAGTCCACACCACATGTGGCCCAAAACTTCAAGCGCGCGCGCACACACACACCTCTACATCACAGCATTCTCCACCAGCCAAAGACATTCGGAGTAATCTTGTAGAGTCATCTGCTGGTGTGTGTGTGTGTGTGTGTGTGTGTGTGTGTGTGTGTGTGTGTGTGTGTGTGTGGAGCTCACCTTCTTCATGATGCCAGTCTTCCTCTTGCTGAAAGTCGTATACCGCCGCAACTTGTTGTCTATGAACTCCATCTTTATCTTGACTCTCCCGCGTGTTTTCTTGCCCGGCTTTGCCCCGGCGACTCCGCTGCTCAGCACCCCGTATCCCCCGGGTGGAGCTCCGGCCTCCTGGCCGATCCCAGCGCCTTCCATCTCGGCTCTCTCCCGCTTCACTCCCCGCCTGCTGCTTCCCGAAGACCCGGTCGGTTCGTCATCGTCTCCCGATTCGGAATCTGCGTCCGAGGCGCTGCATACCTGCGGCACGCCGACTTCTTTGTCCCGGTCGAATCTGGCGGGTATCACACCGAGTCCTCCCACCATGCCAGGCTGAGTGGCGGCCTGAAGTGCGCTCAGCCCGCTGCCGTTCCCGGGTCTGACACCCGCTCTGGAAGAGATCCCAGGCCCGCCGCCTCCCAGCATCCCCGCGCTTTCCCCCAGGCGTCCTGCAGCACCAGGGAACGGAGCTCCGGTATTCACCGCCTGTCCGGCCCGAGCGAGCCCCGTGCGCAGCCCGCCGCCGAGCACCACAGAGCCGTGAGCCGCACCGCCCGCGCCCGCTGATCCGTTTCCGCTCAGTGCCGACCCAGCCGGGCTGGATAACATCCTATTCATGAGAAAAACGCGGAACGCCTAAACGCCGAGCAGCCGTCCGTGGTCGTGTGCGCAGTAAATATTATAACAGGCACATTAAACAAACCGAAATGAAAGTACAAACAAACGCACGGATCTGCACAGCAAACTTCTCCCCTCTGTTTTTCTTTTTTCCCTTAAGGTTTACCGCTGCTGCTGCCCCCGAGATCCTTCACACCGGCTTCAAGCTCACATCACCTCCCCGTTTTTCCCAAACCCCGTGCCGCTCTCTCTAAAAGGAAACAACGCACAGCTCCGTCGCGATCGATCCGCCACGTCAATTAGTCCGTACTGTAAACACAGAACACAGCTACACCGAACTGGGTAAATACGCAGCGGTCGCGACCGTTCTCTACAGCCCCCTCCCCGAGCCACTACCGAGACTACAGGGTGAAATATGCGCGGTTTATTTTGTAAATAATTCGCGCAACAGAAACGGGATCCATCCGCACAGATCTACTTTCCTCCATATAAAGAGATACAATGTTTCCTTATAAGGAGTTGTCGCTCCATATTTGGTGAGTCACAGTGACGCGCTCCGATTGGTTTCTGCGAGAACTGCTCGAAACGCGATTGGTCCAGAAGGTAATCTCATTTGAATAAATACCGAAATGGTTGCGCTCGCACGGACGTCATCGTGGAGAGGAGGAGGGAGGCTGTCCATACACGGGCGGTCATCAATTATTACTGTGGAGCGCCGAGGACGCCTCGGGAAGTAAATACACTCGAGTGGACTCGGGTCATTTTGGGCGATTTAACTTTGGGATTAAAAAATGGGCGAAAATATTGGTCATGTTTTGACTTTATACAAAGATATACTATTTGGGCAAAAACATTTGGCCAAACCTGTTAATTATTGAATTGAATTGTTTCAGTCAGGCCCCTTATCCCCAGTGAAGGGCAATCTTAATGCTGTAGCATACCGAGACATATTGGACATTTATATGCTTCCAACTTTGTGGAAACCGTTTGGGGAAGGCCCTTTTCTATTCCCCAGTGCGCAAAGCAAGAACTATGAGGACATGGTTTCTTCAGTATTTGGACTAATCCTGCCCCCCCCCCCCCCCCCCATTTAAAAAACAAACAAACAAACAAAAATCCCCATCCCAACTGTGTTCGACTGAGTTAGTAACCTAGTAACCCAGTGTAAGTATCTATCCAATGACGGAAACTTCAAAACACTTTTTATAAGTCTCCCTGGATAAGATCGTCTGCCAAATGCCTAAATGTAAATGGTTTGATGAGTTCGGCGTGGAAGAACTTGACCGGCCCTAACACAGAGCCCTGACCTCAACCCCATCGAGAAACTGTGGGATGAACTGGAATGAAGATTGCGAGCCAGGCCTTCTCGTCCAACATCAGTGTCTAGATGTTGGGCACGAATGCCCAATAAAGCCCTGATAAATAGGCACGAATTCCCACAGAACCACTCCAAAATCTTGTGGACAGCCTTCCAAGAAGAGTGAAACCTGTTATAGCTGATAATGACGGACCAACTCTCCAAATTTAAGTATATATATATGGATACAATGTCATAAAATAATACTTTTATCCATAGTGTGTGTATATATATATATAATGTTATTAGTGTATAAAATAACACTTACAAACTTTAACATAAAAAATATATGCACAAAATAATAGATTAATAATAGATAGAATAGATAGAATAGATAACAACTGTGTTTTTTTTTTTTACCCCCACCCCCCTAAAAAAATACTACATATGTGTCACTGAGGTGTATTATTTAGTATGATGGCGTTGTGGTTCTCAATGTGGCTTTGCACCTCCAGGGTCGTGGTTTCGATTCCCACCTCGTGTCGTGTGCATAGAGTTTGCATGTTTTCCCCATGCTTGGTGGGAAAAAGAATGGGTGAAAATATTGCCCAAAGTCTCTTGTGATAGGCTCCAGGCTTTTTACAGGATGAGTGTTTTTATTTCTACAACAATTCCATTTTTTTTAATAATCTGTATTCTGCAAACTTATTTCAGAACACTAATACACAAAAAACTTTTAATAATGTTATAAAAGATTAACAAAGATGCAACTAGTTCTCTTGGAAACTGCTATATAGATGCATTAAGTAGATTTATTTATCTAAAATATTTAATGAAGTGTTGCACGTTTATCTTCTTTGGCCTTCTCCCTGTACTGGGGCCTGATGTAAGACTTTTTAAAACACCCTGAAGCCTAAACAGAAACGGGAGCATACCTGCACACGAAACTGATCTATTATTGTAACTTAAAGAGGTCGTTTTATCTTAGTAAAATACAACATCAGTCGAGGCGGCGTCTTCCAGATGCGTTCGTGCTGCAACTCATTGTCAAAAGAATGTGAATGTTTCATATAAGATAGCAAGCCTATACTGATTAATAGCCCCAAGAACCCTCCTTAAAAGGAAGTTTTGAACCTTTAAGTATATAATCTAAACACAGCGAGTGCAAAAAGATGAGCAAGCCTGCTGAAACGTTGAAAAGTGGAACAAAGACTAGCCTGTTTTGAATGGCATAATACAAACTACAGGTGAAAGGGTAAAGAAACACTTGAAGTGCTGCATGAGATCCTAGGGCAGTATTTACATGGCAAAATATGCAGGGCTGACGATGCGCACCCATGACTGGCAAATAACAAGCACCACTGGCAATAACAAGAAGACACAAATGTGTCCTGCGCTTTGTGAGCCTTCTTTGCCGCAACCCAAACATGATATTATATATATAAAAAAAGGTATCTGATATAAGAATAAATAATAGTAAAATAATAGAAAGAGGAACTGGTTCCCAGTGCAGAAAAACATAAACATGGTGCGGTCCAAAAATAGTCCAGGAGAAGATTGCTTAGGAATTCCTGTTTATATCAGTGTTTTTGGAGAGATGACAAAAATAGCCAAACAGTTGATCAGAAGCCTAATATTAGCTGATTGAATTTTTGGCATTGGAGAATACAAGCTTCAGGCCATAGCACCCTCTGCTGAACAGATCACAACAATGCACTAGTGGTCAAGCTGATCTGGCCTCTGTCGCAGTCCTTCTGATGTACCCTCATTACTCAGAAATGCAAATCGCCTACATCTGTTTACAGCACAAAGGGAGGTTGAAAGGTGCCTATCCTTGGCCTTTTTTTGGCACTGTGGGCCAGTTCCAAATCTCTTCTATGTAACATAAACCATACAAGGAAACATCGACAAAAAGTTAGGATAGACACCCCATGTTTATATAATGACATAGTCATAAAGGCATACTGATACTTAGGTTATCTTCAAGACAATGACCAGGATTACCCCCTACAGACACCCAGGCCTTTATACACCAGGGGGGAGTAGACACAGTAAAAGATAAGACTGATTGCCATGAAGACACTCCATCATCTGTATTGCTTTATTCCGTATACAGGTTTCCTGTATTAAGGAGACTTAGGGCACGAGGTGGGGTACATCCTGGAGTGCCAATCTATTGCGCACACACAATATGGGCAATTTTGGATTATTTCCCAATCTGCATGTTTTTGGACTGTGGGAGGAAACTGGACTACCCATGCACACAGACCCGAAATGGGAATCGAACCCGGAACCTTGAGGTGCTAACCACTAAGTCACCGTGTCGCCTTCCATAATGTGTCCTCACATTGCTGAGGACATTTATAACCTCCTTTCATATATACCGTGTTGTTTGTACAATAATTTCATGCTCCATGAATGGGAAATAACCACACGTTATTCTCAAATGCAGTGAGAACTCAACAACCAGGTTGTATTTGGTGTCACACGCATGGCAAAGTCATGCTTAGAACTTTGGAGTGACGTTCCTTAAATGCACAAAAGAGCAGGTTCATGATCTATCCATTTTACAAATACGTCAAATATCAGTGATTGAACGATGATGATTGGGTGTCTGGACTGGAATTCCACTAAAGGACTTCAACAACCAATCAGCACCACAGAATGGGGAGAAACTGGAAACCTATCCCCCTGCAAGGCCAAAAACTCACAAACATCTGTGAGCAGGGCGTTACATTTCTGAGAACTTCAGACAGCCTTGTTTTTAACTATTAATTCAGACTCATCGCACTTCCATCATAGCCGAGCTTTTATCGTTGCAAGATATAGATGCAGGAGAACATCAGTAAAAATAGCAATCATGCAAAATCAGTCAAAAAATGCCTGTCCAGGATCATTGGACATAATGATTCCACATAAGGCTATGGCTGGACCATCGGTGCAATTCCTGCTGTGTCTACGGAGCATCATAAATCTTCCACTATAATCCCCAGAGAGAGAGAGAGAGAGAGAGAGAGAAAGAGAGATGCAATGCTCTGGCTAGACATTCAGAGTGATCTCTGCTGAACTGTGCCACACTGAGGACTCTTTCACTGAGATCCTGATGCAACTGATGCAACCACTGACTATGCTAAAGAAAGAATCTGGCACAATGGCAACATTGCCTAGATGAAGCATTCCACCCATCTAATAAGGAGGATGTTAATCACAGGTGCGACCAAAAGGTTTTATTGAAAGAAATACTGTAGGCTCTGGAGAAGCTCTCCACTGGACAACCATAGCATGGACATGACACAAAGTGGTGGTTTACCGAAGGCATATAGAAGCAATTATTTATGAAAAAACTCCTTATGAAAGTCCTTACTTATGAAAATTCCCTGTAGGTGGCACTGTGGTGTGGTGGTTTGCACGGTCACCTTGCACCTCCAGGGTCTGGGTTTGATTCCAGCCTTGTGCATGAAGTTTGCATGTTCTCCCCGTGCCTCTCACAAACCATTTAAATAGACTAATTTCGGCTTTGCCAAATTGTGCGTAGTCTGTGAATGTTGACTGGAGGTCCCACCATAAAATGGATATAAATACAATGGTCACCATTGGCTTCCAAGTTCCCGTGTTGGACGGCAGAGATTCCTAGATGTATGGATGGAAGAAGGTGTATGTGTTACAATGAGCGAATCAAAGCCCAGATCTGAATCCAACTTGAACATCTTTGTACAGCTTTGAAAAGTGGGTGTCATCTGATGCAATCATAGCAACTTCAAAAAAGTTCATGCAAGCGGTTTGTTACAAATGTGAACGTTTAATGTGAGCAGCATACATTGTGATTATTTTGACCTCTGATAAAGTAGACTAACAAAACACTTTTAAGTGTGAGTGCCTAGCATGTAATTATAATAAAAACAAACAAGGACCATGTGTTTCTGAGACATCAAACAAACCAACGGAAGAGAAAAAAAATATCATATAAAAAATAGATATGAAACAAAGTTGAATAGAATCCTTCATGACTTAGGCACGTGTGGCCCTTCAAATTGATGGTGACCACTGAAACTCTCAGCTGCCCTACAACACTTTCTGCAAAATGAGACTTTATAATGAGCGGAGTACATAAAATGTATAATAAAAGTATCTCGGAGTACCTTTCCATTAAAAAAATATTATAAAATGACAGAACCTTCATCATGAATAAAGGCTCACACATGTCCTTCTACACTGAAACAAACTATTACATAGAACAAGATTTTAAGTGAAATTAGTGCATGGTGTCGGTACGTATAAATGACTGTAACAGGGACTTTGCCAAGCAATAATACGGTCTGGTGGTTATAAATATCGCTATGCAGAAATCTTGAATACATTGTTCATCATGGCTTCAGGCTTGTAGGCAAATAAGATGTATTGCAAGTTCTCTCCATCGAAATATTATTGTCCCATATGAGCACCACAAGGTAAAAAAGGCAAATATAAAAACAAAATGATAATAAAAAGTACAGCTGTAACAAACCATCTTCAACTCTCCCTGCACTTCCGTGTGTACAAAGCATATACTAGAAATATTCGTTCATTCTGGTGCTTAGAGCCGTAACAGGTCATCTCACTTCATGACAAACGTTTGACTTGTACACCAATCCACTTTGCAAATCTAACAGAGGCACACACAAGGACACACACACCCACACACACACACACACACACACACACACACACATTCTGGCACACAACTTTGTGCACAGCATCTTCGCGTCTATCAGCTGAGCACTGAATGCAGAGTCCAGCAATTTCAGGAGCCACATTGTTGGTTTCGCCCCAGTTTGGGTTGGATTGTCCTCGCCAGCAGAGGTGAAGGATCGAGTTCAAAGATCGTACCCCTTGAAGATCATCGGAGACTCCGGAAATGAAAAAGGAGATCGTGTGGTAAAAATAGACAGAACTGAAGATTAATAGCATTAACAGGTCATTGAAATGGAATGGTGAACAGCATGTCTTTTAATGCCATCGCTAAGGCAGATCGAAGTCTCTGGGATCGTCACACATACACACACACACACACACGCAACACACACATGCACACATTGCCCTGATATCAACGTCCCTGTTTGTCACTCATACACACTTGCTCCCTGAAATGTGTGGGACCCCAGTCTGAGCGAGTCTGTGATTGTAGCAGAGCAGAACAGGATAGGTGTGGCTCCATCACACCAGGCAGTCCTTACACCTTGCTGTCCAATGGAATGTCTCCCAGAGCCTGGACGAGCTCACTGAAGCATGGCCGCTCTTTGAGACTGGGAGCCCAGCACCGACTCATCAGTTTGTAGACTTTAGAAGGACAGGCCTCCGGTGCACAAAGCGTCAGCATGCCAGCTTGAAGGCCTAGAACAGAAAGACGGACTCTTGTCTGTACTGACACGCGTAACAGAGAGACTGACAAAAGCAACATACAAAAATAGATGAGATCGAGGTCTATAAATGTAACTCAACATGCACAGTGGCCTATGCGTCATCATTTGTGTTCGCACCTTCGAGTATGTCCTCATGGCTCAGCGAGGAGTACGGCAGCTCACCACTGGTGAACACTTCCCACATCAGTACACCAAAAGCCCACACGTCAGATTTGGTGGAAAAGTCATTTTCAAAGACTGACTCTGCAGGCAGCCAGCGCAAAGGGATCCAACTCTGTCTGTAGTGGTAATACTCACTGAAGGATTGAAAGAAAGAATAGAACGATGCAATTATTCACAGCTTGGTAATATTTGTACAAAACATATATGCCAATACATATATATATATATATATATATATATATATATATATATATATATATATATACACTCATCAATCTTAATATTAACGCTACCGCAAGGTGGGTTGAATAACACTGATACCAGCAAACTTGTGACAGGATCAGGGCATGGGGGACTGAGTGGTAGGTTTCTCGGCTACCATGCAAAAGGCCCGAGTTAGATTCCCAGCCAGTTCCCAAACCCCAGCCACTAGATGCAATTCTGGTCCCAAGCCCGGATAAAAGGAGGGTTGCGTTAGGAAAGGCATCCGGCATAAAACTTGTGCCAAATTGTTGTCTGGATCAGTATCCAGTTTCGACGCCTCAACGGGAGCAGTCGAAAGCAAACAACCACAAACTGGTAACAGGATTATGGGCACCCAAGGCTCATCTATGCCTGTGGGGACCAAATGACACCTGTTCAGTCTGATTACACAGAAAAGCCAAATCAACACAAGTGGCTGAAAAAGATAGAATAGAAAGGCTATGACAGAAAGGCACCAGAGCACCCACTGTACCACAGCCCACAGTGCGCGGGGCGCCCAAATATCCCAGATCCCTATCCCAGATCCCTATCCCTGATCAGGCACTGGACAAACAAGCCCATCCCATGGAGGCCACACCCCACACCACCCAAAGGATACGCTGCTAATGTCCCGGTGCCGGACAAAACAGCAGACCACCAGAAGACTCTTGTGGAGTCACGCCCCCAGGGCACAAGAGGGACCCAAAACCCAGGTGACTTCAATGTTAATGTTATGGCTGATCGGTGGTTTTTGTTGTATTAAGATCCTCTAATTGTCTGGGAGCAGATCTTGAAACAAGTCAGACACTGATGTCTGGCGAGGACATTTTGGATGCAGTCAGTGTTCCAGATCGTCCCAAACGTTTTTTGGTCAGGTTGAGGTCAGGCAATCTATATCTATGGGCCTTGATTTGTGCACAGGGGATTAAAATTCTGGAACAGGTTGGGGCTCTTTGTTTCAATTACAGGAAATGCTCATTTAAAGCATACAAAAGACGTCCAACGCAATTGTGTGCTTCCAACAGTGTGGCAACGGTTTAAAGAAAAACCACATGTGGGTGTGATGGTCAGGTGTCCAAGAAACTGCTGACCACGTACAGTAGTGTACATTATGAAATAAAATGCACTTTCTAAACACATTTGCTCATTGATAATTTACTACAGACGGTCAGAGTGTTAGCTATGTAAAGCCCAAACTTTAGGACTTGGTGTAGCCTGTAGAGAGTTCATCATTGGATGAGACCAGAAAAAAAAAATATAAATGATCTCTTAGCTGTAAAGAAAAACCTGTGTCTATACTTATATATGTTGCGGTACACACCTGTTGTAGACGTCTTTGCTGAGGCCGAGTGCTGAAATCTTGACTTGTCTTTCTCCACTAATCAAGCAGTTCCGGGCTGCCAAGTCTTTATGGACAAAACCCTGTTTAGACAAGTGCTCCATCCCAGCAGCCACTTGGGCACAGATGGACACCTAAAGAGCGGCAAGATAAAACCGAAATGATGGAAGACTTGACTCATGATCTATTATTGACTTATTATCTACAGTATTTCCATAGAGGCGTAAGGCTTAAAAATGAGCTGACATACTTTGGTCTTGGTACTGATAGGCTGCGGTTTGAGTTTCTCATCTTTGCTTTTGGATATCCTCAAGAACTGTTTGAGATCACCCTGAAAAAAAAAGATATTAGTAATTATCTTAGAGACAATTAATTAGACATCACACTCTCAGTCACTCATCGTCTATACCGCTTAATCCTGTATTCAGGGTGACGGGGGGCCTGGAGCCTATCCCAGGAGGCATAGGACACAAGGCGGGGTACACCCTGGACAGAATGCAAATCCATCACAGGGCACACACACACACACACACTCATTCGCACACTATGGCCAATTTGGGAATGCCAATTAACCTAACCTACATGTCTTTGGGCTGTGGGAGGAAACCGGAGTACCCAGAGGTAACCATCCAAGCATGGGGTGAACATGCAAACTCCATGCATACAGAGACGGGAATCGAACCCAGAACCTGGAGGTGCAAGGCGACAGTGCTAACCATTACACCACCGTGCCGCCCAATTAATAAGACATGAATTATATAATTTTACTTTCTATGTATAACAGTGAACTGTGAATATGATATTTAGCTAACAATGAACAAGTGCTAACGCCAGTTCTAAATATGATCAGATCTGGCCACCCACCTTTGGACACGATTGCGCTAAGTCTGGATGCCAACAAAGTGCAAGCGTAACACAGTAAAACGCTAAGCTTTTTTGGAAATTGTGAGTGGTGCAGAACTCTTGCCTAACACTCATTCTAGAGAAACTCTCACTGGCATAATGTGAGAGATAACCGAGTCCCTGAATAATCTGCAAAATCTTTTTAATGTAATGTGCTCATGTATGCTTATTCTTATCCATAATACAAGTTTTTTTTTAGAGTACAAGTATTTACCAGGTCTATATATTCCAGGATCATGTAGTGGGGTTCTGTGTCTTTGCAAAGGCCAAGCAGACGGACGACGTTGGTGTGATTCAGTTTACTGAACATGTCGACCTGCCGCCTGAACTCGGCCTGGGAGAGCTCATCTCTGCTCTGCAGACTCTTCACCAGAACCACGGTCTGTTCTTCACCCTCCTCGATCCTCCGTGCCTTGGCCAAGAACACCTCACCAAACTCCCCTTTGCCTGCAAAAACAGACAGACACACACACAATCAGACGTGAGTGATGATTCAGATGATTACACGATTCTGATGATTAAGGTTATTACTGTGACTGTAGTGTTGCACGCCCTAAGCCCATACATCTTACTCTGATCCGAGTGCTCAGCAACTTGAGCAAGCATGCAAGAGACTTGCAGATCTGTGTACTCTCAATAATGTGGTCAACATGTTCCCCCACACCAGAATACAGTACACAAGAAACTTAACTGAGAACCAAATGGACCACACCAACATCGCCGAGACGTTCAGAAGAACCCTGCAGGATGTGCAAGTGACGTAAGGGAGCAGATTATTATCTGCCTGTGGCTGAAACTGCAACTAAAGAACTGGATTGGAAGACCAACTCATTACCAGAAATGCACAGAGACTGCAGGAACCTCAAACAAGACATTTTATAGAAAGAAGAGACCCCTGACAGCTAATGACAGGAAGCACTGCCTCCTCCAAACTCCCCTCACCATAAGAAAAACTTTTAGCATGCATTAAATCTCAACAGGGACGTTGAAAAGTCTTAGAAGACAAGATCAGAGGAGGAACATGAATACAGTATATGAGCATGCAGTAATCAATTAAGCAGCAAGGAAATGTATCAAAGCTGACAAGCACAGTTACACTACAGACAAGGAGGACATTTCATAAGCTCAACCTCTCTGAAAAACTCAAGGAAGTTCAGCAAGCCAAGAATGACAACGAGAGAATGACAAAGGAGAAAGCGATTAGCAAGAGATGACCAACAACAATATGTGCCACGAAAGCCATCAGAGATACCACCAGTTGAGGGGAACCTGCTTATAAACTGTGACAGGCCTACAGTGAAAAACAAAGTGGAACCTTGGATTGCGAGTGTTTTGCAAGATGAGCAAAATTTTTAAATAAATGTAAACTTGATGAACGAGCAAGGTCTCAATAGTACGAACGAGTTCTGTAGTACCATATGTATACGCTTTGTCCATCAAGGGTCCCACTTCTTCTCCCTCTACTGCGTTGTGGGATTATGGGTAATCATCGAAGAACGAAGAAAACGTGCAGAAAGTAAAAAAGGTTAAAAGGGGCTGTAGCAGTGCGGGGGATGAATCTGTTTTTTTTTTGGGGGGGATTTTTTCCCCGATTTTCTCCCTAATTTAGTCGTGTCCAATTCCTCCCCGTCACTAGGGGGCTCCCACATTAAGGCTACTACTACCACTCAGCCGGGAGGGCAGAAGACTATAACGTGTTTCCTCCGAACGTGACGCCAGCCGACCGCATCTTTTCGAACTGCTCGCTCGCACGAGCTCACAGACGCCCCTGACTGGCTGTAGAGCCGTGATTAATGTGGGAGCACTATGTACCTCTCATCCCTCTTCTCTGAGAGAGCTCGGCCAATCAGCTCTCTCTAGACCTCCGGATGCGAGAGGTTACAGCACCACCCGGAATTCGAACTAGCGATCTCCGGATGATAGGGCGAGCGCTTTTACCACTGCGCCACTCAGAGGCCTGGGATGAATCTGTTTAACGGAAACACAACGTCACATTTCCGCGAAATCCTGAAAAAGAGGCAAGTATCATTAGAAAGGCTCCTTGTTAAAGCCACGCAAAAAGAAGAAGATTCCAGTAACCAGACAAAGACTCTGTCAGAGACGAGTGATTCCGTTAGTGTGTGTGTGTGAAAGACGTCCTACACAGTAGCCCCCCTCCTCCAGCTTCTCTCGTCTAACACCAGTCACGATTCTTTTCAAAGGTAAAGTGCAGATTAAATTTTTTTTCTTTATATTTTGTGAATATTTTTGGGTTGTGGAAGAAATCATCAAAGTTTCGTCTTATTTGGAAATTTACTTTGATATACAAGTGCTTTGAGATACAAGCACGCCTCCAGAATGAATTCTGCTTGCAATCCAAGATTTAACTGTATACAGAAATCTGTAACATACTAGACATGTGCTATTTTCAGTTTGAAAAAGGTGAACAAGAAGGATGATCGATTCAGAGACAGGTCCTACGCAGACCTGATCACCACCTTGTGCATGACTGGAGTTTGTTTGACAGTGTAGACATGACGATTGTTTGGAAACTTCTCGTACGCCTGGTTAGAGTATGCCAGCCAACGCTGTCAACCCTGTCATGGAGTCATCACGATGCTGTCACCTACAGTATCTAGGCAGTATTACTGACAAACAGGGAGGTACAGACACGGAAGCAGGAACAAACCAAGCAAGAGGAATAAGACGAGCTGTCCTGCAAATAAAGATCATTTGCTATGGCAAGGAAATGAATCTCTGCATGAAGGGTCCATGTAAAAACAGGAGCAGAGCTGAAAACGCAATAGACACCAGGGAAGGATTGACCACATGCCCTCCAAGCATCACCGGGCACTGGGAAGGTTAGCAAAAATAACAATGATGCTGTAACCTCTCGCAGCCGAGCGCCTTTAGAGAGCTGATTGCCCGAGCTCTTTCAGAGAGGAGGGATGAATCAATCACGACACTACAGCCAATCACGGACAGATATTACAAGACTTACATTACTTCTGAGATCAAGCACAAGGACATGGCTAGAGAAATCTACGACTAGAGATAGTTAGCCTACAGTGCATCTGGAAAGTATTCACAGCGTCATGGGAAAGGCTGTGAATACTTATGAAGTGTACATGTGATTTTTTTTCTTCTTTTATTTTGAATACGTTTGCAAAGATTTCAAACAAACCTCTTTCAGGTTGACATTACGGAGTATTGAAAATAATGAATTGAATCCATTTGGGAAAAAGGCTGTAACATAGCAAAAATGTGGAAAAAGTGAAGCGCTGTGAATACGTTCCTGATGCACTGTAAATGAACAATGAATTACGGTCATTCAGTTGACATGCCTGTGATGTCCACATGTCCAGATGTCCCAGTTTAAAGTTTTAGCCTTCAAAAGGATGCTCAGGATTCCCTCAACCTGCTCTAAATTCCTACCTAAACTCTCTACTTATGGGACACGTCTTTCACTGTAAACGTGATGTGTAATTATTATGATCATTAAAGGTTTTGTTATTTCTTACATGTACAATGTATGATGTGCAATTGCAAAAGAAACTATCAGGAGGCGTTCAAGTCAAAGCGGGATTTTCCAGGAGCGTTCAAGTCAAACCAGGATTTTCCAGGAACGCTGTTCAAGTCAAACTGATTAACATTTACAGATGACTTCAAGCACAGTACGGTGAAGAGACTCTTAGCCGAAGTAAACATTTAAATGGTGCAAATGTTTTAAAGAAGGCCTTATATCCGTGAATGATGATCTCGGCTGAAGTGGCTCGGAGCCCACGGCAGTCGTTTCTGTGAACATTCAGCCTGGAGTGGAATGCCTGACCCTTGAAAATCAATGTATAACTTGTCGCTATAACTTGCAGGAGAGACCCAACTGTCTGTGGGAACTGTATACAATCATTCACAAACACCACTTGCATGTTACAGGAACTCGGCTGGGAGTTATTGCTACGTCCAAGAAAGCATTTCCTCGTGCTTGGAGCATTAAAGGAGTTCGAGCTGCTGGAATCCAAGCACTATTAAAACACTGGGATAAGTGTGTTAGTCTAGTAGGGGGTTATATAGAGAAATAAAGGGAGGTTTTACTCTCATAACTGTTATTCTGCACAATCAAAAGTCCCGGGTTTGACTTGAACACCCCTCAAACTTAAGGCCGTGTCATATCAAATGATTCAGGCTGATTGAGCATGTAGATAAATTGGTTTAAAGATTTCAAACATTTCAAACATTTCCTCTGCCCTGAGCAAGCCTATCAATTCTGAAGGACACAGAGCTGAATGTTGTGTGTGTAAGAATAAGAAATGGGACACCTTCTGGCATAAAGGCACCCATAAAAAAGATTGCAAGATGTGAAGTGCACCACCGGGGACAATGTGAGTAACAGTGACCCGTGTGTTTGATCGTGTAAGAGAGCGAGACTTTACCTAGTGTAGTGATGGTCTGTAAGGCTGCTCTGGGAAAGTGAAATTTGTCTGTGTTGCTGTGCCGTTTTTCAGCCGTAGACACAGTCTCCAGGTTCGTAAGAGCCACTTCTTCTTGGATCTCAGCTGTAATTTGGCCGTTGTGCTGCACAGCACCTCCTAGTAGGTTATTACACAGTGATGTACAGTATTAGTATACACATGGCCTTGTGGATCTCTAGTCACATGCACATTTTAGAAAGCAGCACATCTTAGAAACAGTAAATATAAAAGAAATACAAAGTAATTATATGCAAAATGACACTTAAAAAAGGAAACTTTTATATATGCATGTTAAGTGGTTTTGCAAAAAAAAAAAAAAAAAAAAAAAAAAAAAAATATATATATATATATATATATATATATATATATATACACACACACACACACACACACACACACACACACACACACACACACACACACATTTCATCATGGGCTTGGTAGTCACCCTTCATCTCTTTATGGATATACCTGATCACTATATATTGCATATCTCCTTTCCCTCTCCCTGTCTCTCTGTCGAGCTATACATGTTCGCTCCTGAGTTGCCAGTGATCCAGACCCCTCTGCCTTCTGGACCCGTCTAACCCGTCCTGGAGTCCTGCTTCTGGTTGGAGATCTCGTCGCATCGATGCCCCGTGTGGTCTGCCTGGATTCGTATGGTGGCTGGGGATGGTTTCTATTAAGACTGTCCTATCATCGATGGATGCTCTGGGGACCTGTGACTTCAGCTGTTCGATAGCTCAGGACTGGAATCTCCTACAGTCTACCTGAGCCTCCAGGAACAAACTGGACTCCTTTTAATTTAAATTTTAACACATCTCCTGTTACACTGAACTTCCAGTACACATTATTAAGTTGATCAATCCCTGCTATCCGTTATCACCCAGATGAGGATGGGTTCCCTGTTGAGTCTGGTTCCTCTCAAGGTTTCTTCCTATTACCATCTCAGGGAGTTTTTCCTTGCCACCGTCGCCCTCGGCTTGCTCATCAGCGACAATCTTATCATTTTGATTCATACACATTGCATACAGACTTACTTCTTTTTATTGTGTAAAGCTGCTTTGCGACAATCTCAATTGTTAAAAGCGCTATATAAATAAAATTGACTTGACTTGATATAACACAAATATTATGACAGTTAATTCTGCATGAAATATAGAGCTAAATTTCATGAAGATGATCTTAATCCTGGTAAATAAAAGCCTAGAAGCAGAATAAATAAAGATCTGAACTTTGATTAAATCTTGTGTCTACTATCATTCATAACCACAAGATGGCAGCATTGATCACTTTTTCAAACATCCTACACCAGACTGTAAACTTAATTATCCGCTCATATTGCTTTTCACCAGTGAGACTTCTGCCATTCAGTATTAGACTCACATGTGTTACATTAGACTGAAAGATCTGCAGGAAACTCCAGGTTGGATGCACACGTGGTTCATGTAATGAAGAGTAATCGCGTCATTACATACTACCCATGTTCATACTCATTCACACACACACACACACATATATACATATACACAGACCATTAAGGCACTCCATCTCTGGCTCTTCCCCATCCTGTCCCTTCTGCAGTCTCTTGGCATTGCGTCTCTTCTTGCAGTAGAACATAAGGCCGAGTACGGCGATGATGTAGGCAACAGCTGCCCCCACAGACAGGCCAATGGTTTGGATCATCTTGTATGGTGTTTTCCCCTCGTCATTTTCACGTTCATGCTTTGGCTTCTCTGAAGTGAGAGCAGAAGAAAGAGTTGCATTGTCTAACAGCAGATGCTCTTCAAACTCAAAGCCTACAGCGCCACAAAGCATCCTGTTTTTATGTTTTTTCCTCGCCACAATGTGCGATCCAACGATACAAGAAAACACAAAATTGAACCTAAGGATCTAGCCAGCGTTCAGAATTAGAGGTGGTATCGGGTTTGTGCTTACACGGAATACAACTCTGAGTTTATCCCATCTCAACATCAGTAACAATCATCAATATAATTCGATGAACAATATCCATTCCCCGTACAATTTCTCAATAATCAGTAAGATTTATACTTTAAAAGATATATTTGTTATTTACATTACAGCATTTGGCAGAGAAACGTACATTTTATCTTATTGTACGTCTGAGCAGTTGAGTATTAAGGGCCTTGCTCAAGGGCCCAACAGTGATAACTTAGCGGTGGTGGGGTTTGAACCATCGTTCAATGCCTTAACCACTGAGCTACACCAGCCCCGATTTAATTTCCTGTTCACAGGAACTTGCAGGACAGACGTTAAAAACTCTAAAACTTGTCACATTCCCTTAAGACATGTGTCTTGCTGTAACTTAATAAAAATAAATCTTTGAGATGATATCATATCACGCTATTGCATCAGACCATACAGTCATTAATTATTTTCTTCATTCTGCTTCATTCCTTGCATACGATTCACTGATCAGACATCATAACATTATGACCCCCCACCTAATATTGAGTAGATCCCGCCCTGTGACCTTTGTGTTCTCACACCTTTATATTGGTTAAAGCATGAACCTTTTCTGCAATTTGATCTACACTAGTGCTTGGATCAGTACATGGGCCAGCCTTCACTCCCTATGTGCATCTGTGGCCCTTGGCCACCCATGACCCTGTCGCCCAGTTCACCTTTTGGTATGTCGTGACCACTGTAGATCAGGAACATCCCACCACAGCTGCAGTTTTGGACTTGCTCTGACCCAGGTGGCTAGCCGTTTCAATTTGGCCTTTCTCCTTACAACTTTTTGCACGGTGGTTAGCACTGTCGCCTCGCACCTCCAGGGTCCAGGTTCGATTCCCGTCTCTGTGTGCATGGAGTTTGCATGTTCTTCCCATACTTGGTGGGTTTCCTCCGGGTACCCCAGTTTCCTCCCACCGTCCAAAGACCTGTAGGTTAGGTTCATTGGCATTCCCAAATTGGCCAAATTAGTGTGTGAGTGAGAATGTGTGTGTGCCCTGTGATGGATTGGCACCCTGTCCAGGGTGGACCCCGCCTTGTGCCCTAAGTCTCCTAGGACAGGCTCCAGGCCCCCCGTGACCCTGAATACAGGTGAAGGGTATAGATGATGAGTGAGTAAGAGAGTGAACTTTTTGTCCCTAAAGGTGATGTGGAAGCAGAAAAAATGGGCGAGCTGAAGGGTTTGAGGCTAGACAACTCCAAAACTGCAGCTCTTGTGGGATGTTCCTGGTCTGCAGCAGTCAGGACATACCAAAAGTGCTTCAAGGAAGGAAAGCCGGTGAACCATTTGGCGAGACTCACTGATGCACATGGGGAGTGGAAATTGAACCGTGTAGTCCAATCCAATGGATGCGCTAGTGTAGATCAAGTTGATGAAGAGGTGGTGATAGAAAGGTGCCAGAACTCACAGTGCATCACTGTTATGGTGGCGGGGGGGGGTGGGGGGGTGATAGGATATATTGACCTGGCCGAGCTAAATTGCAGTGACGGAGTGAGTGAGGCAGCATTGTGGGTTTTTACCTACGACGAAGAGCTGTGCAACTCGATGTCGGATACCGCAGCTGTTGCCAGCAATGCAGGTGTACATTCCTGTGTCAGCGGTAGTGACATCACTGATGATGAGAGAACCATTGGGCATCTCTTGAAATCTGAGAAAGAAAAAGACAAAAATCAAGAAAATACACTTAAAGTGAGTTGGGTCAAACTTTCAGTATGCCAAAGATTTAGAAAACAGATTATCTGACATTCGGAACCCGGCATTGAAACGATCAACGAAGAGGAAATAAATCAGTCAATCATTAAATCAAGTGAAGCGGACAGACCTGCCGGTGCCGACAGACAGAGCTTTGTCTTTGACGATCCACTGGATGTAGGGCTGCGGGTCTCCTGTAGCCTGGCAGTGCAGCGTCGCAGTGTGACCCTGATACACTGTAGTGTACTCCGGTTCCACCTTAAACTCTGTGTGCACTGAGACACAACGGCACAATACGAACATATGGATTATTCCGTGGAGCTGAGAATGATTCGTGAGCGATGCGGTGGAGGTGCAGAAATGGGCGAGTACTGTATTATATTCTTAGCTTGGCTTGCTACCAGACAAGCAGTTTAAAACCCTGAGCCCCGGCGTGCTCCAATATACACAATGGAAATGGCACAGAGGGCATTTTTGGCACACCAGCTCAAGTCACTAGCGGACATGTCACACACTCGAGTGCTCAGTACCGGTTTTACACATTCGAGTAAAGTTCCCGAGGGGCACAACACACCTATTGTACATTTTATCTACTAAATATAAAGCACCTATGGTTTTATTAAGGAGTTTGATTAGGTTTGATTTAATGCACGAAATTCCTTTCTGCTACCTGCAGTGAAATTAAGTGAAACTGGAAAAACGGCATTCACAAGATCTAAAAACAGAACATGTTCATTTTTCACAAAGCTGGAAATGCTATAAAAAGCCTTTAGGTAGACATAGTACTGATGATAATTCAGAAATTAAATAAACATTCTGCAAAAGAACCTGCCAGAGGACGGAAGAAAAATAACTGGAAAAACTGTCAGAGGGAATCAAAAAAAAAAAAAAGATTTTAAGAAACAGAAGGAAAAGTCTTTAAAAGTAAGTGGAATAAAATTCTGCATTACATCCCATTCAGAAACATTATAATGACCGTTCTCATTTTAGTTTTAATAATAATAATAATAATAATTATAAGATTTTTGGACCATTTTCTTACTTTGGTTTCTAGAGCAAACCTCTGTAAAATAAAATACAACTGCTTATTGTTCTTATTACAGTATATTATTAAATGAATCTCTGTTTTGCCTTGTTATTCTAAACCTCGGACTGGCCTTCTTTGAAACCTTAATTATTACAGTGGTATCCCGGCATATGAACTTATTCCGTTCTGGAAGCGAGTTCTTAAGGCGAACGTTTGTATTGCGAAACAGGTTTCCCCATAGGAAATAGTGTAAATGCAGATAATCCGTTCGAGCGGCCGGAAAATATGAGCAATGTTACCAATTTCCAAAAACAATCAAAACAATTTAGAAAACATAATAAATAGACATTAAACCTCACTTATACTCCTTGACATCCCGTGAGACGCAATTTTCGGTGCCGCAAGCCACTGCGAGTGACCGCTTGACGTTCCGCGAGGTTCCGCAAACTTCCATGAGGCCCGTCAAAAAAGAAAGATTGGAAACGTAATCACTACACCAAAACTTATGGTGAATTGCGATAAACCGTGCTTACGGCCACCGCACCAAATCTCCGCGTAGGTGAGCTAACCTTAATTTATGATGCCTGTTGGCACCGGCTGCTTTAAAAGCCAAACTGAAAATGGCTCTGTTTGGTTCTTGTTAACCTTGTTTCTGTTCTTGCTAACATTCTTGGGACCAATGGTGTTATGTCTTTTGCACACAAAAAAAAAGCAAATAAATAAATAAATATGTAAAGCCGCAACGGCATAGCTGGCGTTCGGTTCGGTTCGGCTCAGTTCGTTCCACCTTGTGCCAAAAATGCTTCGTAGGCCGAGGCAACCGAGACATTCGCATGCTGGGGTACCACTGTATTCTGAAACGCGTTCCGTTGAATTTGATCATTTTCGCCTTGGATTTTATCTGCCTTGATTTTGCACTACTGCTTTTTTTTTAAGCAGTTAAGAATGATTATGCACCGAAATTCACACTTCATCTCACCTCCTACAGTGAGAGAGACGTAGGCTCTGATTTCTCCTTGTAGATGGTTACTGGCTACACAAGTGTAATTCCCTGCATCACTCCGTGTCACTTTCTCAAACTGCAGAGTCCCATTGGTTTGCTTCACGTGAGCAGGAATGGCACTACCATCTACAGAAACGAGACAAAGAGAGCAGGTGAGAGGTTTGGACTTTTTTTTTTTTTTTTCAGGATGCAGCTTGAGTTAGACGGGTAGGTAAGATCGTGCAACAGCACTGCAGTCAAAACAACTCTTTTCTAAATACAAATCTACATGCCGTGTCTCTCTTACCGGCTTTGGTCCAGTGTATTGTGGGTGTCTCTCGGCCTGTAGCAGAGCATGGAACGTTGGCCTCTTTGTCCAGCTGGAGACACTGAGGGGACTGGGGAGCGGGAGTGAACTTCAATTTCTCTGGAATACACATACACACACACATGCAGAACATCACACAAATGGTACATAAGAAACCTCACTCAGTCTACACTGCTTTATCCTGTATACAGGGTCGCGGGGGCGTGGAGCCTATCCAGGGAGACTTAGGGCATGAGGCAGGGTACACTCCGGCCGTCCTGGTGCGAGACACCACTGTGCACCCCCTCGAGAGGCTTGAGTCGCCCAGGTGGCACAAGGAGATCCTACAGAATACTGTGCATAATGTTTTGTGCTGTAATGTTATGGCTGCATTTGTGCCTATGCTGCACTTTCATTTTTCTCTCGATGTGACTTTGATGTCTTAATTGTGATTAATGGCGCAATATTAGCATTTGGTTAATTGCTAGAAATATAGAAGAACATGCTCCATTAAGGTTTCATGACACAGAGTCATGTAGGATACACTCAGTGTTTATGTGGATGACTCACTGGATATAAAATTCACACACGACCAGATAAAGATCTGGACCACTCAGCAAGTATGACATAACAAGGTGAGGGATCCAGCTAGGCAAGGTGATGGAGATGGAGGATAATGTGGTGTGTAATGGATTTATCAGACAGATCTTTGGCCTCAAAGGGCCACCATCTCAACAATACAGAAGATAAACCATGGGGTATAGAAAGAGTGAAGGTAAGACATATGCGCACACCCACACACCCACAAACACACACTCACACACACACTCTCACACACACTCTCACACACACTCTCACACACACTCTCACACACACTCTCACACACACTCTCACACACACTCTCACACACACTCACACACACACTCTCACACACACTCTCACACACACTCTCACACACACACACTCACCGAGGATGTGGACCTTGGCCTCTCCGGTAAGGGTACCACCTTTAGTCTGGCAAACACACTTGTAGTTCTGTCCATCATACACGTCAACATTGTTTATCCTCAAAGTTCCATTTGGGAAGAATTTATACTGAGATTTCTGCAGACGGAGACAAAAATGATGTTCATTCAAATAATCATTCGGTTTATCATCAGCGACTGCTTTATTCTGAGCAGGTTTATGATGGAGCGAGAGTACTGTATATCCCAGAATACTATGGGTTGAGGTGGAAATACACCCTGAATACGATGCCAGGCAGTCGCAGGGAATCACACACACACACACATATTTACACTCTACTTTGTTTTCCTCCCATGTTTCTGCCTCATAGATTGGGAAAAAAAAATAAATAAAGCATTTAACT
>JAAGKR010000849.1:44785-105234 GCA_011419295.1 Clarias macrocephalus | reverse complement strand
CACACACACACTCACACACACACTCACACACACACTCACACACACACTCACACACACACTCACACACACACTCACACACACACTCACACACACACACTCACACACACACACTCACCGAGGATGTGGACCTTGGCCTCTCCGGTAAGGGTACCACCTTTAGTCTGGCAAACACACTTGTAGTTCTGTCCATCATACACGTCAACATTGTTTATCCTCAAAGTTCCATTTGGGAAAAATTTATACTGAGATTTCTGCAGTTGGAGACAAAAATGATGTTCATTCAAATAATCATTCGGTTTATCATCAGCGACTGCTTTATTCTGAGCAGGTTTATGACGGAGCGAGAGTACTGTATATCCCAGAATACTATGGGTTGAGGTGGAAATACACCCAGGCAGTCGCAGGGATACACACACACACACACACACACACACACACACACACACATATTTACACTCTACTTTGTTTTCCTCCCATGTTTCTGCCTCATAGATTGGGAAAATAAATAAATAAAGCATTTAACTACATTCAAACTGCTGATCAAACCACCGTCTTATTAATTGATCCTAACTGGAGAAATAATAACTCCCTAAAACAGATGGACATTAAATCTTCTCTCTACTAATAATAAAGATCTTATGCTGCTCTAAGACAGCAGAGCTCCTATTAAAACTACACTGCTCAAAATAAATTAACGGTCTCGGTTTGACTTGAATACCCATCATGTACATGGAGGCACGGGGCTTAATGGTTAGCACCTGCACCTCCAGGGTCCGGGTTCGATTCCCGGCCAGGTTCGATGATTGCTTCTGTGTGCATAGAGTTTGCATGTTCTCCCCGTGCTTGGCAGGTTTTCTCCGTGTACTCCGGTTTCCTCCAACATTCCAAAGACATGCAGATTAGTCTAGGTGCATGGATTGTTTACCCCATGGTGTACCCCACTTTGTGCCCCAAGTTTCCTGGGATAGGTTCCAGGCCCCCCGTTAACCTACATACAGGATTAAGCGGTTTAGAAAATGAGATGAGAAGGTACAGTACATATACAGGTATCCCCGACTTACAAACATTCAAGTTATGAGTTTCCACAGATAAGAATGGACTGCCAATCCATCGCAGGGCACACACACTCATTCACACACTACGAGCAATTTGGGAATGCCAATTAGCCTAATCTGCAGGTCTTTGGGAGGAAACCTGAGGACCCAGAGGAAACCCACCAAGCACGGGGAGAACATGCAAACTCCATGCACACAGAGATGGGAATCGAACCCAGACCCTGGAGGTGCAAGGCGACAGTGCAAACCACTACACCACGGTGCCGCCACCAATATTTACAATTATATATAGTATTTTCAGTGTGTAAGTGAATGTATAAAATGTCCAAAGTTCGGTGTATTGTACGCGTGTGCGTCTGGGGGTGCAGGTCCTGTAAAGTTGCAGTCCTGTAAAGCTTTTTGGCCACATGATGCAGTGACGTGAGAGTACAGAGATTTAGTCAAGTGGATTGCTATGCTTTATATGCTGTATAAGACTCACTTTATCGGACTTAAGAACAAATCCGACTTACGAACATGCTCCCGGAATGAAACTTGTTAGTAAGTTGGGGACTACCTGTACTGTATATATGTTCAAGTCAAACCGGGACTAAGTGTTCCGTTCATTTTTCGAGCCGTATAAATAAATATTTGGTAAACTATGGGATCTGAAATAATTGCATGATGCCAGGAAGCAAATGAAAAAAAATTTAATTCAAACTTAATTAATTAAAATATATATTTATTACAGTATCGATCAAATTAGACTACACATATGAATGCATGTTAAATGATTTTTCCTTCAAATGATTAAACCTGGATAATGTAACTTTCTCAGAATACGGGTCTGACCTCCTCACTGATCTCCTTGAAGCCGCGGTACCAGGTGACCTGGGCAGGAGGCGTAACCTGGACATAGCAGTGCAGGTACCCAGGCTGCCCCTCCTCCATCTCAGTGTCCTGAGGTTCACTGACCCACTCCGGTAAACCTGGGGGTCAAGAAAGATGAGTCCTCTTATCAAAGTCACTTTGTGAAAATGAAAAAGTCAGTTCCTATTATTTCTTTTAAAAGGCAAAATTTGAGTTATACAGATATTAAATTAGTCCATACTCACCGACCACACTGATGCTGAATTCCTGCTTCCTCTGACCCGCCTTATTCTGTGCCATGCATGTGTATGTTCCCGAGTCTCCGGCCATAGTGGGATTAAAGACCAGGTCTGTGTCTTGTTGGTACACACGACCTTCAGAGGGCACTCGGGCTCCATCCTTCTCCCACCAAACCACGGGCTCGGGGTGACCACGTGGAGGGATGCATGTTATCCGTTCCATGTTGTTTGTAGAGAAGAACCTAGACTGACTGCCAACAATATCTTCAATCTCTGCAACAGGAAGAAGAAAGAAACACTGAGAGAATTTAATTCACATACTTACATATAGCTGAAACAAAACTCACTACATTCAGAAATCATGCATCAGTATGTTAAAGTCATTCAGTTACAGGTCATTTTGCAGTTCCATTGACAGTCCAGCAGTAGAGCAGCTTATCTTTACCCTTAAACAATTGACTCTGGTGTAGAATAATCCAGCGCAACCCAAAGGGAGATTAACATGGGACTAGCTTCAGTTACACTCTGTCAGTTCCTGCAGCTTTAGAGATCATGCTGTAATTATGTACTCACCACTCGGCATTGCCCTGAAGTGTGCGTGTGCGTGTGCGTGTGTGTGTGTTTGTCATATAGGAGCCTGGCTATACCTTAAAAGAAGATCTCAGATTTCATCAAAAAAAAAAAATTTTTTTTTTTTAAAGTTCTAGTTAAAGTATTGATGAGATAATTATTAATAAAGCACAAATAGTCTAACCAAACAGAATTAAAAAAGAAATAAATAATAAGGCAGATAAGAACACAGCGTCCAAAGTTACAAGTTAATAGATATGTGAGCTAAGGAAACATATTGCGCAACACAAACATTTTCAATCATTTAAATTCTTAACAATTAACGGATTCATTAATTCATTAATAATTTTTGTTCATTTTTACAAACAAAAAATTTTGTCAAAGTAGAAATGATCACTTTATTATTTCAACAGTTCTCAAAATGGGGTCCATGAAGCATAATCAAATTTTGTGCAAATGACAACCATCCATTCTCAGAGTTATGGATATTATTGAGTCCTTGAATATGCATAATCAAAAATTCATGACGAAGTAGGCTTTGGAATAATATAAATGTGGATGATGGGGGGTGGACCGCTACATTATATTTTCATTCATGCTGGCCAGATAGCTGACCCATCAGTTATGACTGTGTACTGAATTTTTCATATTGTAATATTGAACTTATTTCTGCAGATTCTCTGTTCTGTTTTCTTCTTTTATAGTGCAATGATTTCTTTCTGTAGACGTTAAATAAAATACCACTGAACAGCTTTTATTTAAATGCAACTCTGCAGTTTTCTAGAAAACCTCTACATCATCTTACTGTACATTTGAGGTTACACAAACATATTTTTGTTCTATAGCTCAATAGTTGAGGAAACCTCTGCGTTATTGTAAGACTACAATTGAGGAGCGCTCGGCGTAACACATGCTCACAGGAGTCAGGATATAAAAACAGCCACACCCACAGCAGGCTTTACACACCCCTAAAGGCTTAATATAGCACTATCTGTATCTGTACCTGTACCATCTGGATTTCCACAGTCGAGATTCACACATTTGGGAAAGTTTAAGGAGCGTAGAAGCACCTGAGAGAGACTCAGTAACACTCGGTGAGATCAGGCACAGAGAGAGGACTGACGCTCAAATGTCAAAGAAGCAATTATTATATCAAAATGATGAAGACTGGCAGTTGTTAATGGAGTGTTACTAAAGGCGTGAGAGAAAATCCGAGCTAATTACATTTACAAATAGGCATTTGGCAGACGTTCTTTTTCCAGAGCGACTTAGAAAAGTTTCTATCGTTAGATACTTTATCCATCATTAGGTTACTAACTATAAGTATCATCAGTCGAACACTGTTAGGAAGAAGTTTTATTTATTTATTTATTTATTTATTTATTGGTGTTAACCCATTTTTACCCCATTATATTAAATGTGTATATGTGTGTAAAATGTTTTTTTTTTTAAATCTAGTTAATCACAGTCATAGTCTGTGATTAATCACGATTGATCGCAATTTTAAAATACTCAGATTTACTTTGATATAAAGGTGCAATGCTGGAATAGAGAAATGCATTATAAACCGGTTAGAGGAAACAGATTTTTATAATATCGCAAACATTAACATTTAACATAAGTTGAATTAAAATCTCTCCAATGGGACTCGCATTGCATGTAGTGACTGGGTAGAACAGGGTGCGGCAACCCACCATGGGGGTGGAGCTCGAACCAGGAGCCTCAGATCCAAAAATCAACACTTTAGAGCCTTAGCTGCCTGAGCCACCACTTCTACATATTGCACTTCATTTATTTTTGTCAAAATAGTTTCCCTTGGAGATAGCTCGAGCACACAACTTTGGTTTTATCCAAACTTCCATCTAGAAGCTTTTTTTATGAGGAACCTTGCCGTTAACTGTGCGGCTACTATGGGAAGCCATTAGGGTCAAACTTAGTCATATGATTAATTTGCGTGAAAAAATAGTAGTGTGTTAAAGTAGCTAGATTAATCAATTGCATTAATGCGTTCATATTGACAGCCCTAGTAAAATGTTAACTCTTACCTGCGATGTGCAGAGTGGCTTCTACCTGCACCTGCTTATCACCTCCGTAACGAGCCACACAACTGTAGCGGCCTGTGTTCCGAGGTTTCACCTGAGTGATGCGCAGAGTGCCGTTATCATACACTGAAACCCTGAAACACACACACACAGAAGTGGAAGAGTTAAAAAATTGCAGAATCACACATCTACATCTTCAATGCAAGCTTTCAGACAGACAAAGAGAAAGAAGCATGAAAGAAACAGAGCCTCTTTGTGTTTTTCTGTTTTATCTCAGCAGTAACACCTTTACTGATTAAACTAAATCTCTGGGTTGTAAGTCATCTTTGTGACCCCTGTGCAGAAACACGCAGCTCGAGCGCCAACAGCAACAGAAAAACCTGCACGTAATTAGTATAATGCAGTTCCTCTGAGCTGCCCTGTGCTGGGTCTTTGAAACAGCATGAGAGGAAACAGACAGGAACACTGCGCTACTCCACAAATAAAAGCATTTTTATGAGTAAAAAAAAAAAAAATACACCCAGACTTCTACAGCAGCAGTGCTTCAGCTCAAAAAAATGGAGAAAAAAAATGACATCAAATGAAATTAATGAAATAAGAAGGAAGCGAAGAGACAATGAAATGTAAAGAGAGAAAACATGGAACTGAAATGTTGAAATAGGAAAACAACGAAAAAAAGAAAAAAAAGTGAAAAGAATAAAAAGTCTCAACAGGTATAAAAAAAAAACAGGAATGCGTGAAAAACAATATTAATATAAATGGAAAAATAAAGATACAATAGATAGATAAATAGATATTTTATTGATCCTGAATGAAAATTTCAGAATTAAAAGAAAATGAAAAAGGAGGAAAAAAAAGAAATCAGAAGGAATTGGAAACATAAATTGAACCATAAAAATAAGAGGGAAAAAATACAATATAAAGAAACACAAAAAGAAAACAAAAAGACAAAGAAAAGAAAATGTGAAAATGTGAAAATGAAATGTGACAAAAGAAAATTAAATAAAACAAACAAAAAAAACTACAGAAATGGGGTAAGAAAATAAAAAGGCAAAAATAAAAGTGTAAAAGAAAGAAGGAAAATGTGACAAAAGACAAACAAAAATTTAATATGAAAGAAAATAAAAAAATCAATAAAAAAGTAAAGCAAAGAAAAGGAAAAATAAAATAAAATTGAAAGAAAAACAATGTGCAAAAAAACAAAGAGGAACAGAAAACAAGAAACAATAAGAGGAAAAACAAGAAAGTATAATGAAAGGGCAAAAAAAAAGGAAAGGAAGAATAAAAGGTTGAACACAAAAAAAGGAAAAGGACAGACAGAGGAGAAGAGGACGGGACTGCGCGGGACTCGGACTCACCGCGGTTTGCCGACTGCGGGCTCTGACTCGTGGAACCACTCTACAACAGCTGCAGGTTTGGAGGAGAACTGGCAGTGAAACACGGCCTCTTCGTTCCTGAACACCACCTGATCCTCTGGAGCCACCAACACACGAGGAATCGACTTGTCTGTGACAAAGAGACAGATGGAGGAGCGTGTCAGAGTGTGTGTGAGTGTGTGTGTGTGTGTGTGTGTGTGAGTGTGTGTGTGAGTGTGCGTGTGTGTGTGCACGTATGTGCTGGCATTTAGTTATAAGAACAGATGTTACCATCGGCAGGGACAGGAGACAAAGCGGGACAGATTGGGAGAGGTGGATGGAATCATCTCATCTTTGAAATATTTACAGACGCGGCTCATAGCCTGCGTTATTAAAGGCTGCTGACAGCCGTGAAGAGTCCCTCAGTGCTCACCTTCATCTCACTAAACCAGGTCATAGCACAGAGGAGTCATACACACACACACACACACACACACACACACACACACACACACACACACACACACACACACACACTCCATTCAAGATGTTAGACAGGCTCAGAATAAACACCCACACACACCTTAGTCACAGAAATGAGAGTGTGTGGACTATAATGATGATTAACCCTGATGTACAGTGTGGTGGAGCGTCCCATACGCAGTGCTATCCTAAACAAATATTAAACTCGGATCCTCCATTCGTTCATCCGAATTAAAAATGACTGAATACAGCGTCAGCTCAGTTCAGGAGCATTTGCACTCAGGCAACCGCTACATCAACCGACGTCTGCTATTCCGCCTTATGCAGCATGAGGAGCATGAAAAGGTCTACAGATGAAAAAGACTGAAAAGTTTTGAATTTGAGGTCACATGAAATGGTTGATCTTGTGTCACAATCTTTAGAGTTAACACAGAACGATGGAAAAAAAAAAATTCTAATGGTCACCAGGTCACTGGTTCAAGCTGGAAATCTGCAGTAAATCAAATAATCACTCTTTATAACCATAGTGATCGGAAAAGCATGCCAGAACGAACAACATGCCAAATCCTGAGGCAGATACATTACAACAGCAAAGGATCACATCTGGCTCCACGTCTGTCAGCCAGGAACAGGATTCTGGGGCTACAGATCGCTGGATACAGACTGACCCAAACAGGACAGCAGAGTATTGGAAAAAGCTTGTCTAGTGGTTTAAATGTGTGTGCACTCAAAGAAGTGTGAATACTAGAGAACAGTCGGGGGGGGGGGGGGGATTTAGGAAACAGGAAGAGTCATGGGTGATTTAAACCCACGTGTACACACATGTAGAACGATTTTATGTCTAAAACATTCAAGACATTTTCTTATTGTGGTGGCTCAAACGACGGTTAAGGCTGGGGGTTACTGGGTTACTGATCAGAAGGTCGGGTGGGGGGGGGTTCAAGCCTCCAGGATGCTGGAATCTGGCTGACCCCAGATGCCTAACTGGGATATGTAAAAAGAAGAATTTTGCTATAAGTACATGTGATTTTCTCCCTAATTTAGTCGTGTCCAATTCCTCCCCGTCACTAGGGGGCTCCACATTAAAGCTACTACTACCACTCAGCCGGGAGGGCCAAAGACTATCACATGTTTCCTCCGAACCACGTGACGTCGCTGACCGCATCTTTTCGAACAGCTCGCTCACGCACCGTTTGGGGCGGAGTAACACACTCGTGAGCTCACAGATGCTCCTGATTGGCTGTAGAGCACTTGAAGTAGCTCTCATCCCTCCCCTCTGAGAGAGCTCAGCCAATCAGCTCTCTCTAGACCTCCGGCTGCGAGAGGTTACAGCATCACCCGGGAATCAAACTCGCGATCACCGGATGATAGTGCCATATTTATGAAAAGAAATGAAAAAAAAAAAAAATCTGAGGAATGAGGAAAATATTAATATTTAATATTAATTAAGTAAAACAAGAAAAAAGAAATGTAATACAAAAGCATCAAAAATGGAAAACATTTTGACCGAAATGATCATTAAACTATATTCATTACACACTATAATAAATCGTGTATTAAATACATTTTACTTAAAAAAAAAAAAAAAAAAAAACAGTGTTGTAAAATAAAGCTCTAAAAAATGTACTTCTAATGGAATTATTATTTACTAAAACTCAGCATAGGCACCTTATTGAGAAACAAACCGTATGTAATATACTGCACTGTGCAAAAGTACTGTGATTGAGCCACGCCTCATTTCTTCATATCAAATGAAATTATTTGGATTAAATGAAAGAAATGCGAGAGCAAATCTTTTACCGCGACAGGCTGCGAAAATTGGTTGCAGCCACCTCATTTCCCCTCTCGTCTGTTCCAATCACTCAGCGTTCAGCATCAGCAGTATACAGTATACATCATCACCTGATCATCCGTCATCATCTGCACCTGGTTCTCACTCGTTCATGCTTTAAGGTGGATGTTTTTATGCTTGAATGATTCACTGTTTGGATTAACAAACTGGACTGAAAATGACAACGCCTGGCTCTTGGTAAAAAAAAAGTATGAAGAAATGAGCCGAGTGTTATACAGTGGAGTTGGACATATCTTCCCGCACCTATAATGTTGAGGGTGAAGTTGGTGTTGCTGCAGACTTGTCCGGCTCCGTTGCGTGCGCAGCAGCTGTACGTGCCTGAATTAACGGGGTCAGGTTTTTTCAGAGTGAAGCTTCTCTCCTTAACCGATAGCGAAACTCCATCCTTAAACCATTTACTGGTCGGCCTGTCGGGGGGAGAAAAACAAGACAGAGAGTGTAGTCATTAAACATTCTTTAACAGAGTCTCCTCTCTCAGGCATTTGGTCAGTCTTACACAATGAGTCTTAGATAATTAAGTTTTTTTTTTTTTAAATATTGGATTTTTCAACAGAAGAATAATGCATTATTATGATGCTAACTATCGCAGTCATATGTTTTATTCATAAGACCTACAGTATTATAAACGCAATAAATACGGAGTGGCCGAGAATGAAGGAAGAGAATCCGACGCCACTGGCTCACCTTGGGTGTCCATCAATCTGGCACTGTAATGTGATTTGTTCAGCGTCATCGATCTCCTCCACGGAGGCCGGTTCCTTCAGCGTCACCGGGCCGCTGTCGAGCCCTGAGGTGAGAGAGTTGAAGTGCGTTTCAGGAAAGCAAACATATCGCACACTACGATGTAAATGGATCCGGCTGTGAGGAGTTACGAGATATCTGTGTCTAACACGGACATGTGAAACACACAATACCAAGTACAGGAGGATCACCGAAGGATTAAACACAGGAAGTTAGATGGAAAGCTCTATCATGATTAAACATCTGCTTTTTTTTTTCTTCTTGCACAAGAAAGAAAAAATAATACGTGAGAAATAAGGTATCATACACACACATAAAAAAAACCTAAGGTATTATACAAAAAGGAAAAGTATTTCACAAGATCAGAACATACTACACAAAAAACAAAGAAAAAAAAATACAACGGTCCCTAAGGAACTATATTTTTCCAGCCCTTAAGATAATTCATGAGAATGTTAAATGTTGTCTTAACCTCACAAACAGCGCCTTGCAAAAGTATTCATAACCCTTGAACTTTTCCACATTTTGTCACGTTCAACGTAAATTTTATTGGGTTTTTATGCGATACACCAGCACAAAGTGGCACATAATTGTGAAGTGTAAGGAATATCTGAAAAGTGTGGCATGCATTTGTATTCATCCTCCCTGAGGCAATACTTTGTACAGTAAAACCACCTTTTGCTACAATTACAGTACATTTACGACAAAATGTGGGAAAGTTCAAGGGGTATCAATACTTTCGCAAGGCACTGTACACTTACTCGTTCACTCATCATCTTTACCGCTTTATCGTGTATACAGCCTATCTCAGGAGATTTAGGGCACAAGTCAGGGGACACCCAGGACTGGGTGCCATTCCATCGCAGAGCACACACACACACACACACACACACACACACACACACACACACACACACACACACACACACACACTCATTCACAAACACTACAGACGCATTAGGATGGCCAGTTAGACCAATCTGCATGGCTTTGAACTGTGGGAGGAAACCGGAGGAAACCCACCAAGCACAGTGAGAACATGCAAACTCCATGCACACAGATCTCAGGCGGGAATCGAGCCCGGGACATGGAGGTGCAAGGCGACAGTGTTAACCGCTAAACAACCGTGCCGCTGACTGTACACTCTATAATGTTAAAAAAAATTAATTTACACATGAAATCATATCGAACCTGAGCAAAAATGTACCCAACAGATTATTAAGGAATAACTGGCTTTAAGAGCTCTGTAGCAACACCGCACATACAGTAATGCACTAGGTTGTTGAAGAGTGCAATTGCCTCTCCATCCCTCATCATATGCTGGAAAATCACAGGGCACTGAGGCAACTCGCATTATTATTATTATTATTGTGCCTCTGTTTAGTCTCTTTCTCGGTTTGTTTGACCTAGATTCAGGGGGGAGGGGTGGTTTAATCCAGAGTGAACACTTGAGCTGTCCACGTTGAATGCTCTTAGGCATTAAAGTTCTATAGCACTTAAAATATGCAAAGAATGCGCTTCGGTAAAGGGGGTGCACATAGGGTTGTCACGTTACGTTATTTCACAGTCTGGCCTGTCTAGTGCAGCCCTTAGGGGGATGATGGGAAACGCGTCAAAAACACGCCAGAGCTGCTGCTTCGTACAGACGAGCCTGACCGGATTTAGCCTGGAACTGCTTAAAGGTGACAGACTTTGGTCCATTCTATAATTCATGAGGAAGTTTATGAGAATATACTGTACAGTAATACTCAGTGAGAGTTAATTACACACACACACACACACACACACACACACACACACACACACACACACACACACACACACACACACTCCTCAGACACACGTACAGGGAGCGGCAGGAAAAATACATCGGCTTCATAAACAATGCACAATAAAGTGAATCATAAGAAAAGAGAAAAAGGAAAAAGAAAAAAAAAAGCTTTTCGGAAAAAATATACAGTATAACGCGAGTCATTTATTATTTCGCGCATTCTACTCAAACGTAACCTCCTTTCTACGTCTGTGCTGCTTCCTTTCCAGCATCTGAATACTAACTCGCTTTCTTTTCCATTATAGACTCATAACTCTAAAGGAACTCATAAGCAGCTCGTCTCGCGTCTGTACTGGAGCGCTCGCTTGGCAGCTTCCTGTTAGCTGCTTTAGGGATCAGGGAGATTAATGAACACCCAAGATCCAGGAGCACGTACTGTACCGATGTTACCTTCACCGTTAGAGCGGGTTGCTATGGTAATTAGATTCAGTGGTAATTTTGGACAGATGTAATAATAGCCTGAAGTTTGTGGAGAAGAAGAAGATGAAAGAGAGAAAAGGAGGAGACAGTTCAAGAGGCAGGAGGAGAGACGAAAGTAGTCGAGGAAATGGGAGAGGAGGACAGGAGAGAAGATGAGAGGAGACGAGAGGAGAGGGGGAAAAAGACAACCAACTGAAAGAAAATGGGAGGAGATAAGAGGAAAGGACCGAGGAGGAAAGGGGATAGAAGAAAGGAGGAGCAGAAAATGTGAGGAAAGAGGAAATGGAGAGGAGAAAAGAAGAGGAAGAGGAGAGAAGAAAGGAATAGAGAGGAGATTAAATGAGGGGGGAGAAGTGGAGAGAGAGGAGGACAAGGAGGAGGAGAGAGGTGAGAAAAGGAGAGAAGAGAAGAAAGGAGAAGAAATAGAGGAGATTAAATGAGGGGGAGAGGAAAGGAGAGAGAAGAGGAGAGAATAGAGGATGAAAAGAGAAGAGAAGAGAAGAATTAGGAGAGGTGAGACAAGAGGAGAGGAAAGAAAAATGGAAAGGAGATGAAAGGAGGGGAGAGAAGAGGAGATGGGGAGAGGTGGGTTGAATGCTGCATACAATTGTTATGACATCTTGAGTCATTTAATTAGAGGAAAATGAGAAGAAATGACAGACGAGGAAAGAGGACAAGAAAGGGGGAATAAAAAAATGTGAATAGAGAAGGAAAGAGAAAATGCCAATCGAGGAAGAAAGAGCAGAGGAGAAAAGAAGATAGAAAGTGGGAGGAGAGCAGAAAAGGAGCGAGGAAATGAGACTAGGTGGGGAAAGAAAAGAGAGGGAAAAAAGGTGTATCGAAAAGATGAGAAGAGAGTAATGGAGAGAAGAGGAAAGTACCGTAGGTGGGAAGAGAGGACAAAAGAGGAGATGAGACAGGAGATGATGGAAAAAAGAGCAAATAGGATAGGAACGAAGATGAGATAACGGAGGAGAGGAGAGGAGAGGAGGGGAACGAGAAGAACAGAGAGAGGAGAAGAGAGGAGATCATAGAAAATGAAGAGAGAAGAGAGGAGTAGAGAAGAGGAGAAAAATTAGGAGAGAAGAGAAGTGTGGAGGAAGTTAGATAAGATAAGATTAGATAAGGGGAGCCGAGAGAACAGAAGATGAAGGGAGAGGAGAGAAGAAAGAAAGGGGATAAGAAGAAGGGGGGATAAGAGGAGAGGAGAGGAGAGAGGAGGAGAGGAGAGCGCTCGGTTGAATGCTGTATACAATTGGTTTGACATCTTGAGTAATTTAATTAGAAGTGTGTGAAGAATACTGTGACTGAATAAAGAGGTGCTCAGGCCTAAAAAGGTCTGCTTTTGTTCACAAAAACCTCGGCATGTCAGAGCTAACAGAGTGTGACTGCGGAGGAGAAGAAAGGGAAAAGAAAGGGAGGGATAGAAAGAGAGGAAGAAAGTGAGAAGTAAAGAGTGAGCATGGGGGAGTATGTTGTAAGAGATTTCGGATTACCGAGATAGAGATGGGAAGGGGTAAAGAAAACACGAAGACTGGTGAAGACTTTGCAGAACATGTGCTGGTGATTTTTGCGTGAGATTTTCACCATTGAAATGTCAACAATATGCAACATTACTATTTACATCTTACATGGCATAAACTATTATTCTTGCCGTAATTCTGTTTACTGAGCATGTGTGTGTACCGAGCATGTGTGTGCATTGAGCATGTGCGCGTACTGAGCATGTGCTTGTAGGTTTGTGAGAATATGACACGCTCAAAAGAAAGTAAATAAAGAAAGAGAAAGGGATAGACTAACCGAGACTGCGATACAGAGACATGGAAAGTGAGACAGGGAGTCTTAAGGGAACATCATCCATCACTTGACAGCGCATCACTCCTACTGAACGAACTCGAAATGGCAGCACATCAAGAAGTGTGAAAGTAAACACTGAGAGAAGGAGACAATGTCTCTATTGTTAAGCTGGGAAGCAGAACAGACTATTTGTTTTAAACGTTTAGCACAAATAATACGAAAAGAATAGAAGAATACATCAGCACTGTCGTCAGTGATTATATAACTACAGTATAGATGAATATATTACATACTGTACACAACGATCAGCTGTAACATCAACACCACTGCCAGGTGAACTGAACAACACGGACCACCAACTGCAGTACACACCAGCAAACTTGGGCAACCAAGACTCAACCACTCCCATGAGGACATTGACATTGACAGGATCATGGGCAACCAAGACTCACCCATGCCCATGAGGACCAATGTCAATTTTTTGGCACACCAGGCAAAGAGCCCAAGGCTGCTAACGCGTGCTAATGGGTGTGATCAAGCACCCAGGCCTGATTCACCAGGCAAACAAGTCCAATCCACGGAGGCCCCACCTGGTAACCTGGCAAAGGATCAGCTGCCAATGTCTTTAATGACATGGCTGATAGACAGATTCTTTTAACCCTAACTGACCACATAGAAGCAAAGAATGATTATTATTATAATCTGTTCACAGGGTTGGGACTGACCAGCCGTGTGGCCTTAAATAAGACTGTTAGTGAGACTAATCAGAATGAGTCTTCAGTTTGCTCTGTTATTAAGCTGAATCCTAAAGAACTTTGGAGCAATGGAAAAAGGTCATGTGTTCTGAGGAGTTCAGATTGACGCTATTCCAAAGCGATAGGTGCATCAGGGTAAGAAGGGATGAGCATTAATCTATACTCCCATCATGCATAGTGGCCACTGCACAAACCTCTGGAGACAGTGTTATGATCCAGTTGTTCAGGTATAGACTCAGGAACGTAATGCGGCAATAAAATCCTCTGACTTCCTGAATGTATTGGATGACCATGTTAGCACATGAGTGGAGGCTCGGTTTGTGAAGGAGCTGCAATTTGGGAGCATGAGGAACCATTTTCACACATTAATTAGATCCCACAGAGTCCTGACCTTAACCCCATTTGGGATACGCTGAAGACTGGAGATGATTTTACGGAGCGGGTCGATGCTCTCGTCAATACACAATCTCGGGCAAAAATGAATGCAGCTCGGACGGAAATAAATGTTGCATAAGGTTGCCGAGACTGTACCATGGTGAATGATTGATCGAGGCAATGAAATGGGCGAATGAAATATCAGATTGTGTGCGGGTTTTTGGGCTGGGCAGTGTACAGTAGGTATGTAGATCAGAACCATGCGGTAGCAGTTTCAGGTCAAGATCTTCAGATCAGAATGGAAAACAATGGAGGACATGATGATCTCTGTGACTTTAACCCATGTTTGTTGGTGCCAGACAGGCTGGTTGGAACATTTCAGAACCTGCTGATCTCTTGACCAAGTCTCTAGAAGTCAGAGGAGAATGGCCAGTAGAAAAGCCTCTCAGAATGCAAAACACATCAATGCTTGAGCCAGAAGATCAGAAAATGACTAGGTGCATAGTCAGTGTCTCCTGCAGTCCAGGTTTTGATTTCATCCTTCCCAAAGTGGGTCTAGTTACATGTTTAATAACGAATATGAATTATTAGACACTCTGGGGGATTTCTACAAATACATAAAGTTCACAGTTCTATTACACACCTCGACTTATCTCAGATTTCCTGCGAAAACCCCCAGATGAACAAATACACACAAACACAGGCATCATCTCTATTAAATTACACGAATTCTCTTGGTTATTTGAGTCGTCGACAAATTCCCTTTTTTTCTTGCCGTACTCTCGTGCACTCATACGCAGAAATGATCAGACACACATTACCGAGTGTATATACCGTACAACATGTATAACATGAGCAAATACCTCTCTCCTCCTACACGTTCTAATTCCTTCAGGAACCACGCGGCAGCCACACCAGTGTGTAAGATTAATATAGGACAGTGTGCGTGAGGCAAGATTGAATCCTGCGGGATCAATAGGATTTAGCTCGGAAAGGGTGATATGAAGGGCAAGCCGTCTGGTGGAGAGCCTAGAGTAGCGCAGAGACAAGAAGTGTCAAAAATCTCTAGAAAGTAATAGAAAAGCGAATGACAGCTGGGTTTGCCATTTGCCAAAGTTAAAATATTAAGATAAATAAGAAAAATTTCAATTATTAAGATAAAAGTATTTTGTAGAAATGCATATTTGCATGTAAGGTTGTTGTTTTTTTTTCTTGTTCTTGTCAACAGAAGCTGTCGTGTCGCTTTTGGACGGAATTTTATCTACAAAGAGCACATGAGTCTGAGCCGTCCTCATTTCCATTTTGGTCTCTCTCTCTCTGAGCTGGGCCCGTGGTGTGTAGCGGTGTGTTCTGGCTCACGGATAGATTAATACGCGTAAAAGCGGCATCTTGTTTGTGTTTATTACATGCCGCTATTGAGGTATGAGCTCTCAGTGCGTTATGGGTGTTTTTTTAATCTGCCCGTGTCTGTAGGCATCAAGGGAAACTCCAAACACCAAAGCTGTATGTGCATGTGTGTGTGTGTGTGTGTGTGTCCCTGTTTTGAACAGTCAGGCTTTGTACAATAAAAGGACAAGTATCTGTTTTCTCTACACACTCACATGGTAAGTGTGTGTGTGTGAGTGTGTGTGTGGTGATGGAGAGCTGTCTCTTATTTAAAGTGGATGTCTGAGACCTTTCAGCTCAGGAAGCATCTCTGACAGAAACACACACCTGTTGGTTTTTCCTGTAGAGCCATGTGATTACTCTGGACCCTTTCATGCGCCCAAAAGAGCTAAGAAAATAAATTGTTTCCGTAGGAACGGCGACATTACAAGATCCTCTCTCGTGCACACGGGTCATCACGTCTCCTTTAAACATTCGCTCAGCCTCGACTGCTATTTGTCTGTGGCGGAGTGCGTTTTTATTACAACGATAAATTTAAATTAATTGCCTGAGACAGAGCTCGGACTGTTTCCTGACTCCTTCAGGTCAGCTCCGTCGCTCCAAAAACAGCGCCGGGAAAGCAAGTACCCTTCGTTAGCGAGACCGAAGCCTGGGCGTCCGATGCCAAACCCTGCTCATGGAGGGAGTTCAGAGAGGATGGGTTTAGCTGCAGCCCTCAAACAGATGGAGTACAGATATACACTGTTCTGTTCTTTCCACTCTCTCTCTCCATAGTGCTACGCTTGAGCCAAGCGCCGCTGCTATCAGTGCTCTCCAGTGTACTCTATCCATCAGAGATGAACATGCACACGAAGCCAGAGAAAACATGCTGTTGCTATGTTAATATGTATAATAGTAAATCATTTGTGATGTCTGTCTCATAATTCGCTGCATTTTTTCGTCTGTTATGTTACAGTGCGTAGTGTTTCCTGACCTGTTTCCTGGTAATTGCATTAAACGTACAGTAATCGATTCTGGAAAAAGACAGTTGATACAGATTTACAGTCCACCAGCTGTCTCTTTTGTGTGTGAACGGAAAAAAAAAACACAAGGCCACAAGGCCTTGTACACAAGGCCTTATAGCTCAGTGGTTAAGTCATTGGACTACAATTTGGAAGGTCTCAGGTTCAAACCCCATGACCACTAAGGTCTTTAACCCTCAGCTGCTCAGATGTGTTATAAGATAAAAATGTCAGGCGTCTGGATAAGGGCGTCCGCCAAATGGCTAAAATGTAAATAAATGGGAAATAAACAAAGTGGCATGGACTGTGCCACATGACAGTATTCCAGGCAATCAGGGAGTGTGCTAGGATTGAGATGAGGATAGGGGCTGTAGAAACATAAACAGCTATAAATCTCACACATGCTCATGTGCTGGTCTCCACATATTGTCAATAAGTTGAGAGACGGCCGAGAATCACTTAAATACGAGAATTTCTGGACTTGGATCAGATTCGTCCAGCTAATTCCAACTGCCACATTTGTACGCTGCTAAATCATGAATGAACTGTGATTTTTGGAAAGCTGAGTTAAATTTCACTATCCACACCAAGGCCTGGTCACTGCCAGCCCTGTTGAGTCAAGAAATCACTTAAATATAACCTGTCTGACTAAGTGAAGTACGCTAAAAGATCTTAAAACGCATGACATCATGGCCCGTTATAAGGCAATTCAAGAACAAATGAGAAACAAAGGAATTTACATGTATAAATATGGAAAGGGTTAAAAAGCCATTACTTAGGATTCGGGACTCCAGCGAACCATGGTGAGAGGCATTATACACAATCAAAGAACTTGGAACAGTGGTGAAACTGTTGGTGGCCATGCCTACCAAAATGAGCTCGTCATAGAGCTCATAAAAGAACTCAGAAAAACATCTAAAGAACTGCGCGCCATTACATCTAGCAAAAAACTATGAAATCATGCCAGTGGTCAAACATGGTGGTGGTAGTGTGATGGTCTAGGGCTGCTTTGCAGCTTCAGAACCTGGACGACTTGCCATAATTGATGGAACCATGAATTCTGCGCTCTACCAGAAAATTCTGAAGAAGAACATCCAGCCATCAGTTTGTGATCTCAAGCTCAAGCGAACTTGGGTTATGCAGCAGGACAATGATCCAAAACACACAAGCAAGTCTGGCCCTGAATGGCTAAAAACATAGAAAAATAAATAAATAAATACGGTCTTGAAGTGGCCTAGACAAAATCTGGACTGGCATGACCTTAAACTGTTCATGCTCGGAAACCCTCCAATGTGGCTGAATTAAAACACTTCTGCAAGAAAGAGTGGGCCGAAATTCCTCCACAGCGATGTGAAAGACTCACTGCCGGTTATCGCAAATGCTTGATTGCGGTTGTTGCTGCCAAGTGTGGCCCAACGAGCTATTAGGTTTAACAGCTCTTTTCCCCTAATAAGAATTATTAAAATTATTTTGGTGATCTGAATCATTCAAGTGTGACAAATACACAAAAAAATTAAGAAAATCAGGAAGGGGACAAATACTTTTTCACAGATGAAATTACCTGCCCACACAGATTCAGTTTGCCAAGAAACGCTGTTGTTGTGATATAAGCTGCGGTAGCCAGAGAAATGAGAGCATCATTGTTGGTATGCTGGCTCTGGGAAACCGTCTACACGACGAAACAGCAATACAGACGAATAATAACAGAATTGTTGCATTTTCTTAATAATTCGAATTAAGTTTATTTGATTTTCAAACCACTGACCAATTCAAGCTGTGTGTTGGCAGACCGCCTGGCTGAACCCTCAGTTTGCCTTTCACTTGGTGAATAGTGCACTACATATAACATACAGGCCATTGTGTAAACCCTCACTTGGGAATGAACCTCTACGAGTTTTTAGTTTGCACACTGTGATCTGGAATAGCTCATAGCTTGCCAACCCTAAAGCAATTCCCAACTAGCATTTAGCCAAAGTCGTGAAGAGCAGTTATTAATGCAGGAGTTGTGGAATTAAGGCAGAGATGTAATCTCTATTATTTTTTAAATTCATTTAAGAATAACGTCATTGGGGCTCGAGAGTGGTGCGACCGAAACCTGTCCACTACTATCATCTGAAGGTTGTGAGTTCGATTCGGTTGTGAGTACAGATACAGCCATCTGTAAGTGGGATCCTAGAGAAAACAGATTGACCATATGATGCAGGAGCAGCAGTTCAGTTGGACGGAGCACATGCTGGCCTACACCCTGGTCCCTTAGTGCCCTAACAAGATAGGTGAGCATTGGACATGACAAAAAATGTATTAAAAAAAACAAAACAATGTCCTTGAGTAGTGTCATAGGAGGCTAGCTAGAGGATTGGGAAAAGGGTTCCCGGCCAGCCAGATGATCTAATGCATTGGAGCACATGAATATTATGATACTTGATAGCTTACTGAACCTACAAACCTCATTAGACACTGTAAATTTGAAAAACTAACTCTCGTCAGGTTTTGTTTTGGGCGCTGTGCTTATGGACTTGCATATCATTTGTCTGATGAAGCTCCTTAAGGAGCACGGAAGTGAGGGGGTGTATTTTTTTGGCTCTTAAGATAAGTTTCATTCTCCAAAATCGATTTTTTTTTTTTACAAATTTGTAGAGGTCAAAGATCAACCTCCTGATTTTTCGGAGGACTGCTGTGGGAAATACAATATACTGAATGTCATATCAAATGTATTACATTCAAGAACTATCAGGAAGATACTGAACTATAATAGGTTATTAAAATTCAGCAATTTCTGAGTGGATGTGCTGTCATCATATTTCTTACAATAACAGGTTTTGGCTATGTTAATAACCAAACCATAAACTAATAAATCCAAGTATTTCATAGCTGCATTGCAACAGGAGTCTCACATTCCAAACCCTGCTATGTTCCTTTTGAGCCTCGACCACAGCTTAACTTGACCCACGAACCCTTAAGCTACAAAACACATGCATCATGGTGTGTCTCTGTTCTGGCACCCAGGTGGTGGAATAAACTTCTTCTGACTTTCTGAACAACTGACTGGGGTATTAAAGTCAATTAAGGCAGTGCCCAAGCGGAGTTGACTAAAGAAATGAGGTTATTAGGCAAATACCATACTTTCGCTCAAATGTGTCATACAGTGCATCTCTAAAAGTTAGAATATTGTGGAAAAGTTAGGGTAGGTTACACCCTGAATGGGCTGCCAATCCATTGTAGGGCACAAGCATACACACAATACTGGCAATTTGGGAATGGCAATTAGTCTAATCTGCATGTCTTTGGACAGTGGGAGGAAACCCACCAAGCACTGGGAGAACATGCAAACTCCATGCAAACTCCACAGACCCAAGGTGGGAATTGTACCAAGACTCTGGAGGTGCGAGGTCACAGTGCTAACCATTACGGCACTCTGCCGCCCCGGTTTATTTATCAGTAAACCTGTCAATTCTGCTTATGATCTTATGTGGCACCGCTGAGGCGTTAATGAAGGCCAGGTTGCTTTGATAGCAGCCTTCAGCTCGTCTGCGCTGTTCGGTCTGGTGTTTCTCATCTTCCCCTTGACCATACCATAGATTCTTTTTTGTATTCAGGTCAGGTGAGTTGCAAGTCTAATCAAACACAGTAATATGATAGTCAGCAAATCAGTGTTCGTTTTGGCACACTGAGGAGCTGCTAAGTCCTGCTGGAAAAGGAATCTCCATAAAGCTCCATAATGCAGACAGAAGCATGAAGTGATCTAAAATCTCCTGGTACTGGGTATGCATGCATATACAGTATTCAACATATTAGTATTTTTCTATATTTTGCAGTGCAATGTTTTTTTTTTTTTTGGACACGGTTACAGCATAACATATTTACCTTACTAATGGAGGATTACTTTTATAAATCATTTGCAGATTTTGTCACGAGTTGAGTTTATTGTCATGGAATAATAAACTAGCTCTTTTTTCTCCCACCTGAAAAATAGGTCGCAAGATTTTTTTTATTTAACACACAAATACATCTGGTGGGCAAGATTAGAAATTTATTGTGTGTATCTTGGGACGTAACCCCCTTCCTCATCTCCTAAGCACACACACTTTAAGGGTTTAACTTGAAAGTATTCGGAGTCCCACACCTATTTGTATTAGCATGAGGATGTGTTTTGATATGGAGACTTCAAAGCAGTTCTGTGAAATTATATGTGTAAACTGCAACAGTATGAAAAAAAGGCATGAAACAGACTTTGTAGTCCCTCTACTACATTTCACTCTTAACGGTGCATTACTTCCCATGGTCACCCAAACCTACTTGATGTAAATGATGAATCCTGCATTTTAAACCTCACAGACCTACTGTACACAGGAAACAAGTACAGAAATTCAAAGTAGGAAACGAAAAAACATTGTCTTTGGCTCTTGTTGAACTTCCAGACTGTTTCTGGACTAAGATCTGAAGATATCTACTAGAAGTCGCTAAACATTAGCCATCTTCTCTGACTCTTCTTCTTTGGAACCAAGAGCAGTAAAACAATGTCAGACTTCTCACTAGCTCCAGGGTCTCTCAGCCAAAGCATTAATATGTCAGATCAATCCAACAGGAGGAGAAATGAGAGAGAGAGAGAGAGAGAGAGAGAGAGAGAGAGAGAGAGAGAGAGTGGCGTCTGTCCATGGAAAAAACAGGGCTGTTATTTAGGACATGAGTGCAACAGAAAGCTTTGGTTTTAGTCACGTGTGAAACATAAGTGGGATCTGATGTTTCTGATTACACCAAAAACCAAGATGAAGCCTCTAAGTAGAAAGTGCTTTTGAAAAAGTACAATGGTTTGGCGAATGAAGAGCATGTGAAATCCAGTGTAAACGCGAAAGCATTGATCATGCGGACTCCAATAATTACATAGCTGCAAGCAAGATTCCCATCCATGGTAACTCCAAACACAAAAGCATCTTTTTGAGAACAGAGCGCGACACTCTGTTACACAAAGCGAAGAAATGAGAAACGGAGGTGGGTGGTACATCAAGCCAATTTTTCAAATGCTCAGAGAGGACATGTAATATCATACGAGGGGAGTGCTCGTGTAGGTGTAGAAAAGATGTACAAAGCACCCCATGGTCTGAAAGAGATTATCTTGACTTATTTCGCAGAGACAAACTAAATCCCCTATCTGTACCTTAGGCCAGGGAGAAGCTTCTACACTGCACACAAATCTAGTACAAACCAGTCTTTTTTCAATAATGTTTTTAACATGGCTGGTGACACAATGTGGTTTAGTGGTTAGCCCTGCCACTTTACACCGCCAAGGTCAGGTTTAGGGTTAGATTCTTGTCTTGGGTCTGCGTGCATGAAGTTTGCATGTTCTCCCTGTGCTTGGTGGGTTTCCTCCAGCTACACTAGTTTCCTCGCACAGTCCAAAGACATGCACATTATGCTAAATTGCCAGTAGTATGTGTGTGTGCCCTGTAATGGATTGGCACCCTGTCCACGGTGTACCCCATCTCCTGGGATAGGCTCCAGACTCCCCATGACCCTGTATACAGGATAAGTGGTATAGACAAAAAATGAATTAATAAATGTTTTCAACACCTTGAAAGTAAGTATCATCTATATATAAAATGTAATATTTGTCATTCGCATGTGTAATCTGAACATAGAAAATAAATGTTGGGAACATAAAAGGAGATATTTCAGATTGCAGTGTCTCTTGAAGAAAAGTCTGCTTTTGAAGGCTACGGTCATGTTGTCCATGTATTCCTGACGACCTACTTCCTGTTCCCAGGTGTAGCTCAGTGGTTAAGGCATTGGACTACGGTTCAGTAGAAGGTCCCAGGTTTACACCCAACCACCTCCAATTTGCTACTGTTGGGCCCTTGAGCAAGGCCCCAAACCCTCAACGGCTCAGATGTATAATGAGATAAAATTGTAAGTCACTTTGGATAAGGGCCGCCTGCCAAATGCTGTAAATGAGGCCACTAGCTGCTGAGGATGAACCCATATGCTTGGTAAATAAATCCATATAACCGCTTCCATGGAAATTTCTCCATCTTCCTTGTTGTTTATCGGCGGTTGGATTTCAGTTGCACTACCGCCAACTGTAGGACTCATTCTCCCCTACCTTCCCCTTTACACTTAAGAGTGCAAAAATATTTGAAAATATTGAATGATCTCATATAAGATGGCAAACAAGATTTCCTTAAACAAGAAGAAGCAAATTCAGCAATGGCATTTCGCAACAAACAGAGCAGGTCTTATCTACTTACACTTGATGTTGAAGGAGGCGTTGTTGGATGTGGCCACGTCCCCCGAGGTCAAGCTTCTCGCCACACATTGGAAGTTTCCCGCGTCAAGACGGCGATCCACTGCTGTAAATTTGAGGTTTCCGTCCTCCACGAAGCGCCGCTCGGTTTCCCGCACTGCCTGGCCGTCCTGCAGCCACGAGTATCGCACGTCAGCCGGACCACTGACCTCACAGCGCAGCATGGCGCTGCGACCGTGCAGCGCATCCTGAGACTTGGGCTCTTTGGAAAAGTGCAGAGATGACGACTGCACACACAGCACTGTAAAAACAGGAAAGAGACACAGAAAGAGCGAATCAGGAGAATGAATTATGGATATTTATAGTCGTGCAGTCGTGTACATACATGCACTCATAAAGGTTAGTGCTAATTACAGGTTGCGCAATTTAACACTTAATCGAATTTTCAAACTGCTCTACTACGGCAAAGAGGAGAGCTGGAAAGAAGGAATTTAAGATGCAGATCATGTTTCAGAGCATGCCTATTTCCTCTGCTTTCTGCACACTTCTGGAACAATTACACTAAAAGCCTGTCAAATCTGTTTTCTAAGTTGGATATGGAAATGTACACGTGCACACAAGATATTTCCATTGCTATACTGTACCTATACCTAAGTGAAATCCATATAATCCATATCCATATTTTCGTACTTGTTTACCTAAGAATAAGCAGTATTCATGAGTTTATGACATTTTTTAAGGATGTATGGTTGTATTGATGTCTTTACAGGCTGATATACTGTTGGTTCAGCTGTGGCTCAGTGTACATAATGTCAGATAATGGTTTTAAGATTGCCTTTAATTTAGAGTCGGAAAATGCACTTAAGTAATCACAGTGTCATTAAACAGGAATTTGTATAGAATCTTATAAAAAGCATATTTTAATACATTTTATGATGGATTGTCTACACCAGGTAGGGAGCGAGTCATTTCCCGAAGAATCTCAGAGGTCTTGTTTATGAGTGAGTGGACATTGGAGCGTGAGGTTGGCCGAAGAATCAGAGCTGTGGGGGCAGTATTGCAGATGCTTTACTGCACCATTGTGACAAGAAGAAGAGTTGAGCCAAAGGGCAAAGCTCCAGATCTATCGGTCGATCTTTGTTTCTCCACACACCTGTGGTCTTGAGTGTTGGGTCGTGACCGAAAGGACAATATTGTGGATACAGGTGGCTGATCTGGGTTTTCTCAGGAGGGTAGCTGGCTTTTCTTTTAGAGGTAGGATGAGAAGCTCAATCATCCGTGAGAAACTCAAGAGTAGAACCGCTGCTCCTTTGCGTGGAAAGGAGTCATTTGAGGTAGTTCGGGAATCTGGTAAGGATGGTTCTTGTCGCGTCCACCTGGGAGGAGGCCACGGGGCAGACCGAGGACTAGGTGGAGAGATTATATCTCCAGACTGGCCTGGGAATGCTTCGAGATCCCCCAGTCTGAATTGGCTGGGGTGGACAAAGAAAGGGAAGTTTGGGCTTCCCTGCTGGAACTGCTACCCCCGCGACCTGGTTTTGGATAAGCGGTTGAAGATGGGTAGATGGACGGAATAAATTTTATTAATGAACCAGTGTAATTATCGTTACCGTCACTGTATAACAGTTTTATCCAGCTTATTTTAATGTTGATGTTAGCACAAAGTGCTACAATCAGGATAGATCGCAGGGAACAGCTCACAGACAGGGCATGGTAGCTTACAGGTATGTGTTTTAAGGAGCCAAGAACTCAGACTGGCCTAAAGGGCAGTTATCAAATCCACCTGGCAGTCTGCGAGACATTTTTAGATAAAGCAGCAAGGCAATTCTGTCATGTGTCAGGTCAGATGAGCAGCTGAAAATGATCTGGAAGTACGGGAGCATGTGTATGTGTGTGCCTATCAGCCTGTCTGTCTGTTTTTGTTATATTATTTGAGCCAGACTATGCGCAGCTACCAGTTCAATCAAGAGATCACCAGAGAATTGTGAATTGTGGATTGTGAATGGCAGGGACAGGGGGAACCATGGGGAAACAAAGTAAAAAGAAGGGTTTTATTAGTTTCAAGCAATAATTTTGCTCCCATCACACAAGGACACTGGTGGCTCAGTGGTAGGTGCTTTGCCTGCCATGCAGAAGGCCCAGGTTTGATCCCAGCAAGTGCCGAAACCCCAGCCACTGAATGCAGTGCTGGTCCCAAACCCGGATAAAATGGGAGGGTTGCACCAGGAAGGGCATCCGGTGTAAAAAAAAAAACCTGTCGAAGGCTTGTATATGCGGACTGGATGCTTTGCTGTGGCAAACCTTTGCCAGGAGCAGCTGAAAGACCAACAACATTTTGCTCCTAGCACACAAGATGCTGTGCCATGTAAAAGATAGAGAGTGCACCACATGCAGGATTATATAACGCTCCTAATGCAAATATAGCACTCATTCACTTATACTGCTTTATCCTGTATACAGGGTCATGGAGGGCCTGGGGCCTTTCCCTGGAGACTAAGGGAAAAAGGAAGGTACATTGCAGAGCACACACACACACACACACACACACACACACACACACACACACACACACTACGGGCAATTCTGGAACCCCAATAATTCCCATTACCATAATCTGCATGGGAGGAAACCAGAGTACCCAGAGGAAACTCACATGCAAAGTCCATGCACACAGGCCCGAGGGGGAATTTTTTTCTAAATTATATCCACTTGCAGATTGTAAACCATTATTACAAATTGTAGCAATATTGTTTTCACTTATACAACCACAGACATGCAGCAACATGTGCCAAAGCTGGCAAGCCCATGTTCAAAAGTCACAACGCACAAGCTCCAGTTTGACAGCAGTAAATAACACGAAGTGAGCAAGCTGCTGATTCTGACTATTAAAGAGCTGCATGAACAGTTACACATGGACAGATAATAATATTCCTTCTCACATTTTTTTGTCCCATTAAACAGTATTTTAATATTCAGTTCAGTACCTGTCAAACGTACGCACAAACATGCATGCACGCACACACGCACACACACAATATTTCTTATGTACAGTACCACACTGAGAGAACCTTATTTTCCCTGGTAAAATGACTTCTTTTTGCTTCAGTGTACACATTCCCAAATTTTTGCTTAAACAGCAGATTCCCCAAACTCATGAAATGCAAATCAGGGCATTACTGCAGAAAAAACAAACTTACTTTATCAGTGTTTGTTTTTAATTTTAGCCACAAGCCCATGATTATAATATACTAAATAGTTTACACACTATGAAGGATATGATAATAAGAGAGGAGACAAGGAATTCTCTGGACTGTCTTTTGTGGAAGCATTCTGGGAATGCCTTTAGAGGTCTGTTATAGTGTTTAAATGTCCACTGACATGTATAAATATGGACCCTGCATAGATGATAGATGATATATGAAAATTTCAAGAAACTCTCGACGGACTGAGCGGCTCAGTACGGACTGGAAATGTCACATGAATAATACAATTACTACATACACCACTACCAATTATCCCACCACTACTGAGCTTGTGTGAACGGTATGAGGTGTGAGTGTGGGGGAGAGAGAGAGAGAGAGAGAGAGAGAGAGAGAGAGAACGAAATTGGGAGCAGTTCCCCCTTGAGGTTCAGCGGGATGAAGTTGTTAATAGCCCTGGTGATGTATAAAGGCAAGGGCGACTATCTGTTATAAGAGGTCAGAGCATCAAAGCCCTGCGGAGCTAAGAGGAGCAACAAATCAGCCACCGAAACATTCATCACCTCTGCTTTTTCTTTTAAAGACCATTCACAACACTGCACTGTTTAACCACAGAAATGATCCATTCATGAATTTCATTGTAATCAGAATAATAAAAACACCAAATGGAACACCAAGGTTTACTGATTGAGTGAAACAACAGCTGCATTTACATGGACAGTATAATGACCTGCCATAATAAGTCAGGGTAATTTCGTGTAAAATTTATAACATTTTCAACTGTGGCAAAAAACGGTTAATAAATACCTCATCTTTCTGATTCTTCAACATAATTGAGAAACTATTAATTAGGGCTTTCAATATCACCGCGTTAATGCATGTGATTAATCTAGAAATTTTAATGCATTACTATTTTTCAAACACAAATTAATCATATGACCAAGTTTGACCATAATGGCTTCCCACAATCGCAGCACGGTTACCTGGCTGTGTGTAATAATAGCACATTTAGCACAGATAATAAGGAAACATCACCAGGTGTACTGATGGAAGTTTGGATAAAATCGTAGTTGTGTGCTCGAGAATACATTAACTGTAAGATGTGGGAGTGGTGGCTCAGGTGGCTAAGGCTCTTGGTTGTTGGTCCTTAAAACTGAGGATACGGGTTCAAGCCCACTGTTGGTGGGTTGCCACAACCCATATTACCCATTGACTGCATGCAGTGCCGGTCCCATTCAAGAGATTTAAATTAAACATATGTTAATGTTTAAGATTTTATAAAATTGTATAAACTCTGGTTAGACCAGTTTTTCATGCATTTCTTTATTCCATCATTGGACATTTATAATACAAGTAACCCCACCCCCAATCTTGAGGTTAATCTATGATTTCCATCTTTTCCATCGTCCATCTTTTTATGATTTGGTCTAACCTTTGACTGGTTAGATCATTGGCCAATCAGTGCCTCTTCCTCAGCCAGAAGTAAAAGCAAAGGAGCTGAGTTGTGTTCTCAGAAAGTTAACTGATCAGGAATGGAAGGAACATTTCCATCCCCGAAACACGTCTGAAAAAATGTAACCCCCTCCACGTCGGGTAAACATGAGCCAAAAGAAAATATTTATTCCAGGACGATAGACCTGACCAGATCAAGTGTTTACATGGCAACAGATGATCACCTTCCCTCTCATTTCAAATTCAATCTGATCTGGCCAGGCTGTTTCAATTGAGGTGGTCACATGATGCTTTTGTATTCTGAATGGGCTATTATTAAGATTATCAATACAAACACAGGTATTGCCTTATGCTTGGACACCTGCATCCAGGAAACCAAGCTGAGGTTGAAGTTTTCACTCGAGTGTTGCTTAATAATAATAATAATAATAATAATAATAATAATATTGATAATGTCCCTGAGAATTGAATGAAGCTCACTTAGTAAAGTTGCCCCCAATCAGTAGAAACATCTACCTTAATGACACCATAGACTTGCTAGTGTGTATTTTGGATGCATAACCCAAGTGTGCTTGAGGTCATGAAGTGATGGCTGAACATTCTCCTTCAAGATTTTCATGGCAAGTCGTCCAGGTCCTGAAGCGGCAAAGTCAGAGACCATCATACTACCACCACCATGTTTGACTGTTGGTATGATAAGGCCAGATGTAACTGGATGCACACTTTCCAAAAAGTTTAACTTTTTTCTCATCAGTCCACAGAATATTTGCCCCCAATTCTTGGAGATGTTCAAGATGTTTTTTGAGAAATGTGAGACAAGCCTTTGTGCTCTTTTTGGTCAGCAGTGGAACTCTCCGATGTATGTCATTTTTGCCCAGTCTCTTACTTATAGTTGAATCATAAACACTGACCCTAACTGAGGCATGTGAGGACTGCAGTTCTTTAGAAGTTGTTCTGGGTTCTTTTATGAGTTCCTGGATGAGTTGTCATTGTGCTCTTGGAGTGATTTTGGTAGGCAGGTCACTCCTGGGAAGTTTCCTCCATTTGTGGATAATGGCTCTCACTGTGGTTCGCTAGAGTGGCTTTGTTTTCCAGACTAATACATCTTAATTACTTTATTTCTCATCGGTTCTTGAATTCTTTTAGATCAGGTTCTTTTAGAATGCTTTACTTTGTCAGACAGGTTCTATTTAAGTGATTTCTTGATTCAACAGGTGAGGCAAGTATAATAATAATAATAATAAAAAATGACAATTCATTAATAATTCATTATTTATCATATTTTTTAACTGCATTTTGTATTTACTGTGGTTATCTTTATGTAATATAACATTTTGTTTGATGATCTCAATCATTTAAGTGTGAAGAGACTTGAAGGGTGCAGGAAGGGGCAAATACTTTTTCAAGGCACTGTAAGTACAAACATTTGAAGTGGATTCATGTGCTGAAAGTATATTAAGCACCAAAAGCAAAAGCATCTGGATATTTATTTCCCCTTTGCTGTAATGGAGCGAAACAGATGCCCACAGATGCACGTCTCCTCACCACAGAAACATGCAGAACCTTTATTAAAAGATTCAGATGAATAACAAATTCTACCAAAAATGCGAAATACATACTGAACTAGAAAACCTTCGTTTTTATCCTCAGTCAAGAAGCGCTTGACTCAAATGATTCTGCGTCTCTGGAAACAAGGCCTTTACCCCTTGCTTTTTCCGACAGCAGGATTCCGTCTTAAAAACTCTTTAATTGAATGTGAAGGAAGTGAGTCTGTAGATTACATCAGTGCATGAGCGTGCACTCCCACTGAGGTACTGCAGCTGTCTTCAAAGGCCACAAGAAACCCAGTAATAACTGTCAGGTATTAATCATTAAAAAAAAAAAAAAAAAAAAAAAACTAGACTGGGGATATCACTTCAAAAGCTGGGAGAAGAGAGAAAATAGACTGCTGACCTAGATAAGAAATGAAGACAACAAGGTGCCTGTTGCTCCTCAAGAAGGTTAAGAAGAGCGCTACAAAGCACCATTTGTACATGCTTGGAACTCACTGAGAAAATAGCTTATTAGCGCTAAGCAGTGTAAAGATGTTTCACAAGGGGTGCTTGTACTAAACTAACTTGCATGTGTGTGTCATTACTTATGTCTAATGACAAACTTGTGTCACCAGGAACTGATGAGTATACACTCAAAAATGGCTTAAAAAAAAAAAAAATTTAAGTAAAGGAAACAAGCTGTACATTGTATATTCACAATGCAACAGCAACAGCTGAATCAGTGAACATGTTTATCAGTTCAGAACAGCATAAAGGTATTTAAATAATGTTTGTGGATATAATATCAATCAATCAAAAAAAAATTATGACAAAAATCTGAAAAAATCTGAAAGATAAGGTACTTATTAACCGATTTAAATGGGTAATGCTAACGTGACACGGTTCTGTGCTAAACGTGCTATTATTACACACAGCCAGGTAGCCGTGCTGCGATTATGGGAAGCCATTATGGTCAAACTTGATCATAAAGTTAAGGTATTTATTAACCGATTTTTGCCATAATTGAAAATTATATAATTTTTTTTTGATTGATTGATATTATATCTACAAACATTATTCCGAGAATTCTGTAAAACGTCTGGTAACGTATTGAGTTGAAAGACACTAATATTCTGGGCAAGCCTACACACTTTAGTGGATTGTAGAGATGATCACAGATGATTTCTATATACAGTGGTACCTCAGCATACTGTATGAAAGCTCAGCCTTGCGAATTTTCACCTTAATAACAGCAAAAAAAGATTAGCAAGACATTTTCTTCAGCATACGAAGAATTTTCGACATACGATTGAATGTTATTAAGGAGCGCTGCAAAAATAAAACAGAGACACTTAGTAATGTATTTTAATGTATTTCTTTTATTTTGTAAGGTTTAATTATATTTTATTACATTTAAATGTCTTTTCTAAATTTTTTCATTGTTTTCATATGCAAAAATATAATTTTAGTATTGGAAATTGGTAATATCTGTAATATTTTTGGTGGATGGAACAAATTATCTGCATTTACAATATTTCCTACAGTAAAACACGTTTGGCAATGCGAAATTTCACCTTACGAACGGACGGATTCACTTGGAACAGATTTATTTTTTTAAGCCAAGGTACCGCTGTAACCAGTATGTGTTATAAAAGTGACATATTGCATAAATGACACTGTGATAGACCTCTTTGAGGTCTATCATGCTATTGCATTGATACAGATACAGATCATTCGTCAATAAAGAATTCAATAGGGATACTAGGTACAGAATCCTAGGTCCTGAACACAGATTTTCAGTAGTCAAGTAATTGGGAGGAACCATTCTGTGGCCACGCAACCATTTTTTTTTTTTTTTTTTTTTTTTTTTTTTGCGTGGATTGTGATCTTCAGGAAAGCAACCCAAAAGTAATGCATGAGTCAAAATAGAAGACAACTGGATTGATTATGAGGATGATTCATCCTTCCTGAAAACAATACAATGTATCCTTGATTTGTTTGATCTAAAACAATTACTTTACCAGATTATCCTGTAGCGGGGGTGAATTTTATGACTCAACATCCTGTAGAGTGTGGAAACACCAAAAACCAATGGCAGCCAAGTGGAACTGTCATCAGTCTTGTTTAATGTAATCTGAAGTCATGTTTGTTCCTGAGAAACGTTTTGAGATCCGAGGTTCCGAGAGGCGAGAGTCACTTGTTTGGATTTGTAATCATCAGTTTGTGGTGGTTTATTCTTGGAAAGGTATTTGTAAAGACTGAGGGACAATTTTTTGCTAGCCAAAGATTTGGGTGGAGTGGACCTTGGTTACATATAGGTCGTTTCAACTAGTGTTTGCAAGTAGATAATATTTGCATAAAATTTTTTTTAGTTAACATTTGTTAAATGTTATGTTTGAGAAATTATAAATCTGTATAATCTGTTTCCTCTACCCAGTTTATCATGCATTTACTTGCATTACTCCAACATTGCATGTTTATAATACTAGTAAATCCAAGTACAAGTACAGTGGAACCTCGGCATACGAATTTAATCCGTTCCAGGAGCGAGTTCACGAGGCGAAAATTTATATTGTGAAACACATTTTCTCATAGGAGATAATGTAAATGCAGATAATCCGATCCAGCCACCCAAAAATATTACCAATGTATCAATTTCTAACACTGAAATCATATTTCCTCATATAAAAACAATCAAAACTAGAAAAGACATGTAAATGAAGTAAAATATAAAATAAATAGACATTAACTCTCACTTAACCCAATTTTTGATTTTTTAGCGAAACCTGAAAGTGGCTCCCTTTTCTTCATGCAACCATGCTTGCAAACTTTCTTAGGACACGTAATGCTATGTCTTCACTAAATCTTTCACAAAATGAAAAAAAACAAACAAACATACTGTACACACACTCACACACACAAAAAAAACGTAAAACACTTCGATTGGCGTTGCAGTGACGCACTTTACGTGCAAATTATCCGCCATTTGGTTTAGTTTGTGTGCCGGACATGCTCTGTATGCCAATGTAAATTTCCTGCAAAATTTCAATTCTTAAAGATAGATTCAGACTACACAAGTACACAATAAATGAGAAGATTATTCATAGAAATATTGAGTGATAACGCTATTGCCTTGGCCTTGCACATCTATTATATACAGTGCCCTTCATAATTATTGGCCTGGTTAAGATGTGTTAAAAGCCTTAAAATAAATTCAGTTTTTATTGCAGAAGCATATTGTCACACTGAAAATAGAAAAATATAACGTGAATATAAAGTGAATTTTAAGAGGAAATAAAAATCCCTGACTAACAAATAATTATTTTTCATAAAATAACCTGTTCCACAATTATTGGCACCCCTAACAATTCCTAGAAAATAAATGTAATTGAAGTAGTTAGTCATTGAAGTCATTTCTATAGTAGTTTACAAAGTTGATCAGAGTATCTAGGAACATTTACTTAGTAATTTATCACGTCCTGCTTCCCTGGGGTATAAATATGACATGACACAGAGGCCATTTCTCTTATCCACTCTTCAACATGGGAAAGACAAAGGAACACACCATTCAAGTAAGGTAGATGTGTGTCGACCATCACAGGTCAGGCAATGGGTACAAGAAAGTAGCCACCCGCCTGCACCTGCCCATATCTACTGTGAGAGGAATCATTAAGAAGTTAAAAAAAAACTGGAACAGTAGTAAACAAGCCTGGACGAGGACGCAAGTTTATTTTGCCTCCACGCACAGTGAGGAGGATGGTAAGAGAAATAAAAAATTCTCCAAAGTTCACTGCAACAAATGATAGCTTCTTGGGGTCACAAAGTCTCCAAAACAATGCTAACAGACGCTATCTACATGCCAACAAGCTCATTGGGAGGCATGCAAGGAAAAAACCTTTTCTCAGTCACAATCATAAACGCAAACGTTTGGAGTTTGCTAAGTGGTACTGGGACCGTGTTCTTTGGTCAGATGAGACCAAAATAGAGCTTTTTGGCCACAAACACTGTAAGTGGGTATGGCGGAACACAAAAGATGAGCATGCAGAAAAGCACCTCATGCCCACTGTGAAGTATGGGGGAGGAACGGTGATGCTGTGGGGCTGTTTCTCTTCCAGGGGCCCTGGGAACCTTGTTAGGGTGCATGGCATCATGAATGCTTTGAAATACCAGGACATTTTGAAGCAAAATCTGGTGGCCTCTGCCCGAAAGCTGAAGATGGGTCGTTACTGGGTCTTTCAACAAGATAATGACCCAAACATGTGGCCAAATCTACACAGAAATGGTTCACCACACAGAATCAACCTCCTCCTATGGCCATCTCAGTCCCCAGACCTCAACCCCATTGAAAACCTGTGGAGTGAGCTGAAGAGGAGAGTGCAGAGGAGAGGAGTCAGGTCACTGGATGATTTAGAGACATTGTGCAAAGAGGAATGGTCGAAGATCCCTCTTTCTGTGTTCTCTAATCTTGTGAAACATTATAGGCGAAGATTAGGTTTTGTTGGCAAAAGGGGGTTGTACAAAGTATTAAACATCAGGGATGCTAATAATTGTGGCACCCATGATTTGATGTAAAATAATTATTTCTTAATGTGGGATTTCCACTGAATAAATGCACTTGAATTAAAGGTTGAAATTTCCTCTTTTTTTCCATTGTGGTCCTATGTTATTTAGAACAAAACAGATTTTTTTAGAAGCTAAAGAACACATTTTAACCAGGGGTGCCAGTAATTATGGAGGGCACTATATAGTGCAGCCTGTACATTTAGTATGCTAATTCGGCCCAACCTCCCTACCATGGCAGTAAGATCACATGACCTGAGACAATTTTCTGCAAAACAACCACCATGGTGGACACAGAGCCAACTCGCAAAACTTACATGTGTATACTCATTAATATTCATTAGATCCTGCCAAAGATGGGCGTGTACACAGGATCAGTCTTGTCTGTGTTCAATTATATCAGTGTTTATACAGCACATTGGTTTTGCTATAGCGACGTTTTTTTTTTTCTTTTTTAAGGCGAAATTTCATTTTGGAGGGCATTAGTGTTCCGAGGTTCCACTGTATTTTAAAATTGTTATTAATCGTCTATGCCTGTGATTAAATAGATGAAAAAAAAATTAATTGACATCGTTAATTTATACAGACTACATTTTTGCATAATCATACCTAGACATATGGCCAAAAATTAGCAGACAATAATAAACACTGAAAGTGTACTTCTTGTTCCAAAAAATGGTTATTTTTACAGGAAGCGAAAGTAATAATAATAATAAGTAATTGCCCAGACTGGTTCATGTACCGTAACATACGGTATCTTCAGATCCAGTGGTTTGGTTTGAGGTGATTACATCATCGGCAATGTCGCCTCAAGGCCATGGCTCCTGTAGCACAACCAGTCCCACAAGTCAACTTTTACAGATTATGTACTACACACTTAACTGTTTCATAGGTTTTATATTCTCAGTGGTATGCAGCTACAGGGATTGGCCCTGAATTCCTGACTAACAAGATTATACCTCCATTCCACTCCCTGTTCACTCACTAGGGAAAAATGAAAGGGCAAATGACTGCCTGTGTGCTGAAGCATTGAAGGAACATTTAACTAAGGAATTAGATGCCTGGATTTAAGTCTCAACCTATTACCTCTGGCACGAATGAGTTCAAATAACATCACTCTAGCCTAATCTATATCAGCCAAACTTTCCTCATACAAGCCATGCCTCGTAAAATCACATATAGACATATAGAAGCTTGATGTGCTAACTCAAAAAGCATACTATATCTGCCTCTCTCCACCCCTCCATACTCCTCCTCCACCCCGATATCCCTCTCTCCCTCCTCACACACAAGTGACAAGCTATTACAGCAGCCTTAGCACCTTCTCTCAACATGTGTGTATGTAGGTACCGAGCCTGGCTGTGACAGGAAGGCTGTAGCTATACTACTCACAGGCTATAAATAGCTCCACGTCTCCCTGCTGATAAAGACGCCTATAGTTCTGGCAGCCAGACCACCACCGAAAGCTCACCCTGCCAATTATGGAGAGCAGTTCTTCACGTCTTCCTGTCCAAACCGCTGGGATCCAACGAACTCTCAACTGACTCTAGATTTCTGAATGATGGCTTTGTAGAGGCTTATAGAAAGTTTTAAAATCCATCTACTGACATCAGTTCACATTATATAATATTATAGTATATCATTTTGTTATATATGAACTGTTTATGGGTACACTAAACAAGTACAAGTTTTATTACATTACGAAATAAAACTTGTACATTATTTTAGTCATGCGGAAGACTGAAAGATGGGAAAGATGAATTTGCTGGCATTGAAAATGTACTCTTGGCGCTTCCTCAAGACTGGAAGGGTGTTTTACATTAGCAGCAGCAGCAGGTCCTTTTGGTGTTGTGGGTTTCGGGATGGAGTTTCATGGATTGGACTTTTTTTTCCCCTGGAAAGTTTCCTGATTTTCACCCTAATTTAGTCGTAGCCAATTCCCACTCGTCATTAGGGCACTTCCCCATCAAGGCTACGACTACTAGACCAACCAATAGTACCAACACATTCGGAGGATAGCGCTATCCACTCCTACCACCCCTGTGCGAGCTCACAGACAACCATGATTGGTTAGAGCCACGATTGATGGGAGAGCGCTAGAGTGCCTCCCCTTCCTTGCCTCAGAAAGAGAAAGAGTGAGCTCGGCCAATCAGCTCTCTCTAAGCCTCCAGCTGTGGGGGATTGGACTTGTTTGTCCGGCGCCTTCCAAGTGCATGATCTTAAATATCATTTTTATTATTTTTTACTTCCATCGCATTTAGACACAAAGTAATGGCATTTTGCTAAGGCCATTACTTGTGTCTAAGCACATGGATCAAATTATTTGATTAACAAACTGTTAAAAGGCATCCTTGTGCTCTTCCCATCTATCCTAATGCACTTGTCTGTCTCTCTCTCTCTCTCTCTCTATCTATTTCTCTATATTGTGCATGCCATCTCAATAAAAGAATTTATGAGTACAGTTGGCCACATCAAATTCTTACTAAATAGCTGATCTACATGTGATGTGATGTTGCTTAAACTTTACATAGGATGCGCATTAATACCTTGCATCGTCCAATTAGCACCTGCAATTTTTAGACAGTGTTTTTAGATATACAGTATTAACATGTTGTTTTAACACATTACAGTATTGAAAAACCGGAGATTTTCCTAATCAGATCCATTTCCATATGCTAAAATCATATGGTGAAATATGATCATGAAAGCTGAAAACCCTGGACTCAAGAAAATGGAAGAAAAACCTTGCCCTAGAAAAAAAGTCTAGACTATGAAATATCACAAAAAAGATGGCTTTTGACAAATGATACTTTATATAGAAAATGGGCCTTGTAGCTGGCTGGCTTTGCGACCCACAAGAGACATACTATAACTATAAAGCTATAACAGCACCAGTGAGCTCATACAGGTTTAATACATGAATGCAGCTGAATACCTGCAGAACATGGATTGAATTTCTCCCTCTGTGTATAAACATTCTGCATTTTTTTCACCACCCAGACTTGTAAAGACACGTCGGGAAAATGGAGATTATACATTCAAACAACCTTTTACACAGACACACTGGTTTGTCTGGTGCAATTAGTTAAGTGTATTTTATGTTTACCTGCCATGTACTCTGGATGACTAATACAAAGACTGGCACTCGGGTCACTGGAGATGAGCCCTAAATGAATTGTTGCTGATTTAGAAATGAATTAATGCCGTCAATCGATTAAAAAAAAAATCTAGTTAATCACCGTCATAGTTTGTGATTAATCACAATTAACTAACAGTGGGGCTTGAACCCAGATCCTCAGGTTAAAAAAAATCAACAACCTTGAGTCTTAGCCACCTGAGCCACCACTCCCACATCTGACCTTCAATGTATTCTTGTAAAAATAATTCCTGTTTAAGGTGGCTTGAGAACGTAACACTGGTTTTATTCAAACTTCCATCTAGAAGTTTTTTTTATTTAAATTTGCCGTTCAGCAAATCTGGTGATGTCTCTGCAGTCATCTTATTATTAACCTATAACACATCGCTAGGTAAGGCGGTACGGTGGTGTAGTGGTTAGAACTGTCGTCTTGCATCTCCAGGGTCTGGGTTCGATTCCCATCTCTGTGTGCATAGAGTTCGCATGTTCTCCCCGTGCTTGGTGGGTTTCCTCCCATGTAGGTTAGGTTAATTGGCGTTCCCAAAGGTATGTGTGTGTGATCTGTGATGGATTGGGACCCTGTCCAGGGTGTACCCCGCCTTGTGCCCCAAGTCTCCTGGGATAGGCTCCAGGCCCCCCGTGACCCTGAATAGAGGATTAAGTGGTACAGATGATGAGTAAGTGACATAGCTAGGTAACCATGGAAAGTGGAAAGCCATTAGGGTCAAACTTAGTCATATAATTAATTTGCATTAATAGATGCATTACATTTCTACGTAGATTAACATTATTAATATTGACAGGCGTAATATTAATACAATATTCTCTGACATACTTGTATATGCATCCAGAAACTGAGTCAATGCTGGAACTGGGCCCCCAGCGATGTAAGAGCTTGTAACGATGAGGCAATGCCCCGAGTCCTGCTTATTAAGTTAGAATATATTCATTCATATAACCTGTACCTGCCTGTAACCAGAGCCTTATTTCCAGACGGGTCTGGCATCATATAAATATTAAATACTCCCCCACAGCACACTGCATCAGGTTACTACAAAATGTATCGAACTGTCTAACAGTGCTCACGGATCTCCAGCCGAGCCATTACAGGTGGTAGTTTATCAGCTGGACCACATGTGTCGAAAAATGGTGCAAACAGGCCGATAGATCCATGTGCTTTAAACCGCTACAGTGAACGAAGAAGAAAGTGTCTGAAAGGCAAATATACTTGCGCGTACTTTTGTTCCGTTTGTATTTCAACCGAGACATAATAGAGAAAAGTGAGGGTGGGTAGCAATGGTGAAGATCACTGATTAGGGGGAGCTCAGTGGTTAAGATGTTGACCTATTGATCGGAAGGTTTTGGGCTCAATCTCAGATGTATAATGAGATAAGTGTAATCGAAAGCATTTGTCACAGAATCATCTTGAGGATGTCTCTGATTAAAATAGCTCAAGTAGCCTTTCTCTAATAGTATTGTAATGTATAAAGAAAAATCTGTGCCAGGGCAAAGTGCAAGCACACTGGTGGTGAAAAAAAAAATATACAGCACACACAAAAATTGCTTTTCATTAGTGAAATGGAGGAAATCTAGCACACTGAGAAGCAAAACATGCAGTTCATTGCTCCGATATTCAATCAGCAGGACGTCTTTGTATTGCTTTCATATCTGACATGCGGAAAAGGTGACAAGCTGGAAAACAAAACCAGTTCATTTCTCTCACATTGCTTAGTCCCTTTTTCTGAAAAAGTCAGGAGGAAAAATCTTTTTTTTTTTTTTTTTCTAAAACAAAAATGAAAAAATAAACACTCACTTAAGGTCAGACTTAAGTAGCAAGTCGTCACCGTCATGTCAATTGTGACACACTGAAATGCAATCAATGTCCAATAAGAGCTCGTCGGCTTGTCCGGTGGTGTGGATGTACAGTAATTGAAGGATTGCGAAAGGAGAGCCTTTACGGTTTCTCTATTCCGACTGCATTGATTGATAATTGAAATTATAACTACAACACTTACAGCGCACAGGAGGACCCCGGAGGTGTGTGACCCAATTTAACGGATAACAAATACGGGGACTTGACCAGCCCTGTGTGATATCTACTGTACGGTTCACGGAAATCTTTAACTGTGGAGATAAACTGTACTGGACTCGATTATTCCAAATGAATACACTACTATGCAAGTAGCTTAATGAAAAGTGAAAGCACTGAAAGTCTCCGTAAGGATAGATTTTCACAAACAGACAAAAGTCCAGTGCAGAGGAAATACAGGAGCAGATCAGTTACTACACACCGATACAGGGAACTCTCCAGTACTATGTTTTGTTTGTCTCATGTTTCAGACAGTACAGAAGGTTGTTGTGGCTGAAACATAAACGCCTACAATGCTGCGTTTACTACAGCTGGATGATTACAAATTTTTTATTTTTTTATTTTTTTAGAACAAAGTGGCCAGTTTGGCACTGTGCCGTCGCACCTTGAGGGTTGGGGTTCGATTCCCGCCACGGCCTGTGTGTGTGTGTGTGTGTGTGGAGTTTGCATGTTCTTTCCATGCTTGGTGGGTTTCCTCCGGGTCCTCCGGTTTCCTCCCACAGTCCAAAGACATGCAGATTAGGTTAACTGGCGTTCCCAAATTGCCCATGCGTGCGTGTGTGCGCCCATACAGTATGTGCGCCCTGCGATGGATTTGGCGCCCAGGTTTTACCTCGCCTCGTGCCCTAAGTCTCCGAGGATAGAGGCTCCAGCAAACCACATGGGCACCACCACAACCACAGGGGGTCGTATGCGGAGTCTCCCGTCACTGTATAATAAATACCACACACTCCCCTCATTTCAATTTTGCCTTTTATTTTTTTCACGAACATTATTCGAATGTGAACCGTTTCATTGTGTGAACTTATTAAGAGCCTGAACACAGCAGGGTCACGTTAACATTATTTATAGGCAGTTTCGGATTAAAGCTCTTTTATTCGGGTGATCCATCAAACCATCAAACACAGCTGTGATGAAATAAACTGAAATAATAAGACACAGATGCCCGGCTCCTGGACTGTCATAGAAATCCTAAACACAAGCAATGTGCCTTCCAGACGATGATAGACTATTTAGAAACCCTGTGGACTAACAGTGTAGTAAAATGTCCTCCATATCTCTTTACTCTAGTATTAATCTGTTCATGTCCAGGAGCCTGATGATTGACATTCTCATAAAGGAGTATCATTTATCATAGATACTAAAATATATGCTTTAGATATACAGTACAGTATATGCCAGGAGAATGGCACAGATTCTAGAGTAGAGGTATTGAGGTCCCGATCTAAATAAACTCTACATATTCAACATCTAGGGGTTATTCCTATATGGAATAAAGAAGAAGAAAAGAAAAACCCACCCTAAATCACACATCATTACTCACTAACAGCTTGAGCGCACAATCGATCAATAAGCCGAGACGTCGTTCATTTAAAACCAGCACTGCAGGTGTGTGATTTCTTTCTCGAAGCTGTTAAAATGTACAAATTATGGTGTGGAATAACTGATTTGATCCATTTCACACTTTGTATTCATAGCCATAAATCATTCATCATCACAACAGCCAGAAGAACACACTCGAACACAATGCTGCATGGGTCGGATAAACCGTGCCACGTTCCGCTGAGAGCTGAGAATGGGAATAAATAAATAAATAAATAAACAACATCCAATGATTCATCCAGACCTGGCTTGAACACCTACAGTAAGAACGACTGCGATCTTTAATCCTCCTACGGCATTTCACGATGTGTGAGTTCAGGCCCAAGCTTTTACTCCCAACACCTCAGACAGCGCGTCTCTGCAGGCTTAGAGCTGCACACTTATTTATTTATTTATTTATTTATTTATTTATTTATTTATTTAATTTTTTATTGCAGCTGTAATTGGTGTGTTGAGGAGCAGTGTACTCCTGAGTTGTTGAGCCGCAGCTGATCTCCAGTCTGCTCATTACGGAACTACGGTCCTGACACCAGTGCCACATCACACACACACACACACACACACACACACACACACATAAAAACATCCACATGGCCGTCATGGAGCTGTGAGACCACATCAATGACCACTAACCTTAGGACGCCATGGCAACCTCTCCGCATCACATCTCCCTCCATTACTCTCTCTCTTTCTCTCTCTTTTTTTTCCCCATTGTTATGTTGAAAAGAAATTGATGCTAATAGGAATGTCCACCATGCACGGGGAGAACATGCACACATACATGGAGTTTGGTGGGAATCGAACCCAGACCCTGGAGGTGCAAGGCGACCACTACGCCACCGTGCCACATATTTTAATATTAATTATTATCATTTTATTTTTATCATATATATATATTTTTTTACGTTTATACAATTTTAGTAGCAAACTCAAATGTGTGCATCTGTATTATCCCTGTCCGTGTGCTCTCCTTTGTCTACACGAATTTGTCTCGTGTGAAATAAAATAATAATAAAAGTGTGAAATAATTCCATCAACACGTTTCCACTCATGGTTAATATTCCAGTATATGAGGCATGAAAATGAAAACAGACTTAAATTTTCAAGCAGTGAGCAGGCAAGCATCGGTAGGACCAGACGACAGCCTTTATATGAGGATGTTGGCCTTGCACCTCGAGGTTCTAGGTTCGATTCCCACCTCGGGTCTTGTGTGGGTTTCCTCTGGGTACTCTGGTTTCCTCCCACAGTCCAAAGACATGCAGATGGCGTTCCCAAATTTCCCATATTGTGTGAATGAGCGTGCGAGAGTGTGTATGCGTGTGCCCTGCTATTAGCACCCTGTCCAGGTTGTACCCTGCCACGAGTCTCCTGAGATAGGCTCCATGACCCTGTATACAGTATAAAGCGATCCAGACGATGAGCGATCCTAAAATAAACAGCAGAATATAATATGGAATAAATGTTCAGCACAGTTGTAATCCATGTTTTGCTTTACATAAATCGGATGGTTTACCTTCGGACCATTTTTGTTAGGATGTAAACACAAACGTTGTCACTCATTTCATACAGAGCCCTATATTTAATTCTTTAATGCATCAATAGGTTATTTAATCAGATTGGGATTATAATGTACAGTATGTACTCTAACTATAGGGGTAACTGTCGAAATATTAGGAAAGATTTAAAACGCTCTCACTGAGCTTTTATCCATCAGGATAAAGACACTATCATGAAAGCAAAACCACGCACACAAAATAAAGACACAGAATCAAATCACAGAAAATGCAGCACAATAAAGCGCTTCAAACAATCTGAAGATATTTTTATTTCTTTCCCCCTGCTGTCTCTGCCTCCGCCAATTAACAAGCTACTGTAGCATGGAGTGTCCATGATGAATAATAACCATAAAAACATGCCAAGGAGGGTAAGGAGAGACACACACACACACACACACATATACACAAGCTGATTTTCCCACATCAAACAAGTGTGTGGTTGCGTATGAGTATCTGTATGCGCAGCACTCTGGTGATTTACTGTAGGTTTTGGTTAAACAGGCCACCCGGGCGTGTTCATTAGCGATTCATTATATCCCCGGATGAGCCTTTGTGAAGTGTTCGGCTCTGGTTCAGAAGGAAAAAAAACGTAAAAAGTTTTATACACATTTATATGAAGACTCTTACTATTGTTCCAGAACCCTTAAACAATGCAACTATTATTATGTGCTTGTCATGGTATGTAATTCCAAAAGGAAAAGATGGCAGTAGAACAAAAGGAAGCGCTGATCTGAACTCGCTCAGTGAATGCAGGCCGCAAGGCGACGGGACCGAACGTATCTCGACTTCCCTTTAGGCTCATAGGGGCTTAGTGTGTGTGATTCATGGGGTAATAATGCTTTAAGTGTGATTCAAGAGGGCAGGCTCCGAGTTGGTCTTTACTCATGCTTTTACAACTGTTTCTCTACGGCAAGGAGAACAAATGTGTGGATGATCTTCCTGCCATGGTGTACCAGAGTTTCTACAGGGTTTCGGCTCAGCGCTCTGCAACAGCTGAACGTTCTGCACCTGGCATTTGTTACATTATAAAAATCTCTTATTATTTGACTCTTAACTCTTTTAACCTGTTTATTGGTTGCAACTTGGTCGTTAATCATTATGCGTTTGCTGGCATTATTTAAAAGAATCAGCGCAACAAAGAAAACATGGTGGGTTCGATTCCCGCCTTGAGTCTGCATGCATGGGGTTTCCATGTTCCCCCTGTATTTGGTGGGTTTCATCCCAACGCAGACTAGGTGAACTGGCGTTCCCAATTTGCCCATAGTATGTGACTGAGCGTGTGTGTATGCGCCCTGCAATAGATTGACACCCAGTCCACCTTGTGCCCAAAGTCTCCTGAGATAGGCTCCCCCACCACCCTGTGTACAAGATAAAGAGGTCTAGACGATGAGTGAGTGAACAGATGTGCTTTCACTGTTCACCGAGTTAAGTAAACCAAAGTTATCCTCATTTTCAGGGGTTCGGAGCCTATCCCTCGAGACTCTGGACAGGGTGCCAATCCATTGCATGGGACACAGATATACTACTGCCAATTCGATTAATCTTCATGTCTATGGACTGTGGGAGAAAACCCACCGAGCATAGGGAGAACCTGCAAAAATCCATGCATGCAGACGCGAATCGAACCATCGACCCTGGAGATGCAAAGCGACAGTGCTAACCACTACGCCACTGAGCTGCCATCCAAGGTTCTCTTTGATCTTTTAGGTAACCTGTTTTTTTTCACCCATGCTTTCTCTTACGTTTCTCTTTCTGTTCCCAGGTAACACTTGTAAGTGGAAATATCGGCTGCTTCATAAACAGTTTCTCGAGCACAGAAACAGACATCAGATTGACTCCAGCAATAATAAAACTGTACACCGTATGCGGTGATATTCAGTCCACAAATTACCAAGCCTTGAAGGCAGAGGATTGAGTGGCTCATAAAATACAGTTCAGCTCAGCAAAGTGAACTATAAACAGCTGCGGTAGGAGCCCAGATGCTTCGACTAAGCCCCCAGTGGTAGTCAAGACCTGCGGTGTTATTCTTGCAGCAACCTTACACCAAACAGCTTCACATAATCCCACCGAATTATATTTTCCTTTCAAGCCACTCATTTACTGACTCACTCTCCCATTAGGACACAGACCGTTTATGACACTCACTCATTCACCCGAATAGTAATTATTACAAGTCACTCAGTTATTAAGTCACTTTTTACAATTTTTATATTGTAAATAACACTGCAAGTAACATTGCATGGTGATGAAGTGGTTAACACAGTCACTTCACACCTCCAGGGTCGAGGGTTCGAGTTTGCATGTTCTCCTGGTCGGTGGTGGGTTTCCTCCAGGTCCATCCGGTTTCACTCACATTCCAAAAACAAGTATTCTAGATGGATTGGCTTTTCCAGCAACACTCAACTGTATCGAGTGATCAGGTGTGTGTGTGTGTGTGCTTATGTCCTGTGATGAGCTGCCACCCTATCCTTGGTCTGTTGGTGCTTGGGCCCAGAATTCCCTGGGATAGGGTCTAGGACCCTCACAATCCTAATAACAGAAAGATGTATGGTAAATGGATGGATGAAGTGTCTTTGCTGATGAGTGGCTCATATCCAAACACCATATAAATAAAAAGAAAACATGATCCCTTCCTTTCCATTTGTGATATCTGAACTCTCTCTCTCTCTCTCACAGTCTAGCAGGCACCACTTACACAGGGAACATGATGGAGTTCATTACTCGTAAAATACAGCCATTCAAAATGCACTTAAAATGCCATTAAACACACAGCGATCTTCTGACAGAGTCAACACAAAGCAGATTCCGTGAGTATCACTCATTTTATTCTTTTACAAATGTTTGAGCAGACGATGGTGATTCAGACCAGACTGCAGAACATCTCCAGAGAACTAGACTTAGATCCACCACGCTGCCACATCACTAATATATTCCCCAAGCCAGACTCAACAGTTCAACCGCACACGTAAAAAAAGGAAGAAGCCAAACGCAGATCTTCCGGAGGACCTGGATAAGCAATCTTGCGGTGATAGGGCTTTGGGCAGCCAATGAAAATACTATGAAGGAAATTTATAGTGGCAAATCGAGGTTATAAGAATGGCCACTATCCAATCATAACAATATCATGTTTACTACAGGATGAAGAATTTACTCCAGAATGGGATTTAATGGTTAAGTTAAAGAGAAAGAACAAAATGGCGTCATGGTGACGTAGCGGTTCGCATTGTCTCCTTGCACCTCAAGGTTCTGGGTTCGATTCCCCCTGTGTGCATGGAGTTTGCATATTCTCCTCCAGGTTCCTTCCACAGTCCAAAGACATGTGTGTGAATGTTGGCCAGAGGTTCTATCACAGTTGTACAAATGGAAAAAATACAAAGGTCCGCATTGGCCTCCATGGACCCTCGTTGGACTACAGAGGATCCTAGATGGATGGATTGATAGATGGAAAGAACAAAATGCAGGACAAAAAAAAGCCAACGCAAGGGAGCATATATTATACTATTTACAAAGAGACAGGAAGGTATAAGTTATGATCTTATGTCTGATCACTACACGCACACAACAGATGGTGTTCAAATCTATGTCGACTTTTTTCATAGTATTTTCAATCTATAAACAGGTTGTGTCCACATAAACCCTATACTGAATAACAACAGTACATTATTCATCTTAACAAAACTAGAAGGATGACATGAAGTCCCCAAATGTCCTCAATCTTTATGCCCCTCCTTGCAGTGTCCCTGAGATGTCGACGTTTACCCATTCAAATAGTCCACCCTGAGACCAGGCCTGGAAGTCGCATTAGAGGGAGATGTACAGCATGTTATCCGGTTAGCAGGGGGATATTGTGTAGCCAGAGTGAGGACAGAAAGCTTAGAGACAGGAAGTATCTTAAGATCTCTACAGCACTTAATTCTGACCTGGAGGGAGTGTGGAAACCAGCAATGGAAAAATGCTTTTTGCTGTCAGAAGAAGGTTAATGTTGCGTAGCTTACGCTGGAGCTCCCATTAAAGTCAGAAAAACTCAAGGCAGTAGGATGTAGTATGAAAAAGTGGTTGTTGATTCTCTTTTGTCTGCTCCCCGTTTTTGGAGGGGGGGACGCCACAGCAGATCTCCAGGTAGACATATTTTTCATGTGGCGCAGGTTTTTACACCAGACGCCTTCCTGCTGTAATCCTTTGCAATTTATCCAGGCTTGGGATCAGCACTAGGTATGCACTGTTTCATAGAAGCCCCTTTCTATAATCTCTCTGACCGGGTATCGAACCACAGCACTAAGAGTGTCACATGCCAGCCACTATTCCACCAGCAAACCTGCAGGATGTAAATTATATGTTTAAGGAAACCATAGATTTTTATTAAGCAACCATTTTATTTGAACATCCCAGTCCCAACTTCTTTCCCATGATGTACCATGCTGATCCTACTTGCATAAAAAAAAAAATCCTGAGATACTAAAAAACTCTCGGGTATGCTATGGTCATCTAAATGCCATAATAAATGCTTCTTTAATAACTCCACAACCCATTTACTATAACTCCTTATCTGTAACTGCTTAAGCAGAACTCCTCAACCATAGCTTGTGAACTCCAAAATTATATTTCCTGAACTGTAACTGCGAAAATCCCTAATCTTGGAATATGGAGAGCTTAACCATAACTCCCTAACTATAACTCCTGAACCTTAAATCCTTAAATGTATAGTCATGGCCAAAAGGTTTGAGAATGACACAAATATTAATTTTCACAAAGTCTGTTGCTTCAGTGAGGCGGCACGGTGGTGTAGTGGTTAGCACTGTCGCCTTACACCTCCAGGGTCCGGGTTCGATTCCATGTTCTCCCCGGGCTTGGTTGGTTTCCTCCGGGTACTCCGGTTTCCTCCCACAGTCCAAAGACATGCTAATTGGCGTTCCTAAATCACCCAGAGTGTGTGTGCCCTGAGACGGATTGGCACTCTGTTCAGGGGTGTACCCCGCCTCGTGCCCTAATTCACCTGAGATAGGCTCCAGCCCCTGCAGAATACAGGATTAAGTGGTATAGACGATGAGTGAGTGAGTGAGTGAGTGATGTGTGTTGCTTCCGGTGTTTTTAGATCTTTTCATCAGATGTTACTATGTTATACTGAAGTTTAATCACAAGCATTTCATAAATGCCAAAGACTTTCATTGACAATTACATTAAGTTTATGCCAAGAGTCAATATTAGCAGTGTTGACCCTGCAATTCACCCTGGCATGCTGTCAATCAACTTCTGGGCCACGTCCTGACTGATGGCAGCCCATTCAAGCATAATCAGCGCGTGTCAAAATCTGTTCGTTTTGGTTTGTCCACCTGCCGCTTGAGGATCGACCCCCAGTTCTCAAGTTCAAGATGGGAGTTTCCTAGTGGCAGCACAGTGGTAGAGTGGTTAGCACTGTCGCCTTTACCCCTCCCAGGATCTGGGTTCGATTTCCTCCTAGGGTCTGTGTGCATGGAATTTGCATGGTGGATTCCCACTGGGTACTCAGGTTTTCTCCCAAAGACCAAACACATGCAGATTAGGCTATTTGTCCGTAGTGTTAAGAATGTGTGCCCTGTGATGAACTGGCACCCTAGTCTACCCTTCCCCTGTGCCTTAAGTCTCTTGGGATATATTCCAGGTCCCCCGTGACTCTGAATACAGGATTAAGTGGTATAGATGGTGAGTGAGTTTCCTGGCCATGGACCAAAAAGTTCAATGTTTTGTTCCCTGTGCCACTTAGTTATCACTTTTGCCTTATGCTTCCATCATGCTTAAAGAGGCATTGTTCATCACCAAACTCTTCTTGGACGGTTGGGACAAGTTGCTCTTGGAGGATGTTTTTGTACCATTCTTTATTCATGGTTGTGTTCTTAGGCGAAATTACGAGTGAGTCCCCTCGCTTGGCTGAGAAGCAACCCCACACATGAATGGTCTCAGGATGGCATGACACAGGACTGATGGTGTTCTTTACTTAATATTTCAATGGCATTATTACAGGATGATTAAACGCATGTCTAACCGTCTAATCATTCAAATGCATAGCAATGTACATATAACATAACAATTCGCAACCTATATTTTTGTGCCTGCGAGACTTTCAACAAGACAGCGAGTCTTGCACTTCATTCTTCATTCTTCTTGATTCTGAGGAATCAAGTTTGAAAACTCAAAAAATATTTGCTTTGTTACTGTACGTTTTCAAAGACGACACGAGTAAACACTCCGATGAGGGTGTTAGTGAGTGGTGGTAGACAATCTGCAAACAATCTATCACACAAAGCAGTGAGTAGTGTGTTTCCAGTCAGCGCAGTGGTTCTGCCCTTTTCCAGGAACAGCATGGCTGACTTGTGTATACGTAACAGTGTGGTCATCAAAACTTGATTAACCCTGAGGAGCACAGTTCCGGCTGATCATCGGATCTCCTACCGAGCATATGAGAACACAGAGCTAATTGCCATCATGAACCATTGTGCCATACACAGATTCTCTCTTGCTCTCACGCACACACTCATGCATGCACACAAAAACAAGCTGCTCTATCTCTCACCTAAGCGAATACCTCTATGGACATTAATAACATCCTGTTCTAAGAGTTAAGGGCTTGAAAAGTTTTTTTTTTTCTTTCACTACACCGTTACACTCTAAATGGATCCAACAGCCTGGCAGATAACAGCCGAGAGCAATTAGCCGTGCGTCAATTAGATCCAGCTGAAGACTTCACACGTTCCCACACAACCAAGCACGAGTGATGAGATACTGTTTACTCCTCTGCATTCAGATTAAAACGGCAATAATCGTTTTGATCATGCGGAGCTAGTGTGAGCTAGTCTTCTGCAATACTTTACAGTTACAGATGCATTATTCTAATGAGCTGCAGAGATTTTGAAATAACACTCTTAATGAGTGCTGTGGAATATGGATAGAAAGAGAAAGGCACTATTATAATACTGGTACACCTTGCATGTATAACAAGCATTCATCCATTCATTTTCATCTTCATCTTATATTATATTATATTATATAATGTACTATGCTCACGGTGAAAGTAGGGGTCACTCAGTCATCGTCTATACCGCTTCACAAGGTCACAGGGGCCTGCAGCCTATCCCAGGAGACTTACGGCACGAGGCGGGGCACAACCTGGATAGGGTGCCAATCCATCGCAGGGCACACACATACTGTATACACACACTCAAACGCTCATTCACACACTACGGGCAATTTGGGAACGCCAATTAGCCTAATCTGCATGTCTTTAGACTGTTGGAGGAAACTGAAGTGCCCGGAGGAAATCCTCCAAGCACGGGGAGAACATGCAAACTCCATGCACAAAAGACCCTGAGGCAGGAATCGAACCCGGAATCTGGAGGTGCAAGCCGACAGTGCTAACCACTAAGCCACTTGTAGGAGTCGCATTATAAAAAATGTATACATTTTTAAAAAAGCATAGTGGGTATCACAGAGCAAAAATGATGGAGTACAACAGAGAAAGAGTGACCGAGTTTAAGCAGTGTCCTTCTCCACTGCTGATTTCCAACGCGCACATTCAAACAGTCCGCTATTGTGGGCACAATGGATAATACACATAGTTACGTATAACCCTGGCTGATGTAAGCTGTGCACAACAGGCAAACGAATTGACCTGAATGGGACCGGACATTCAAACAAGCTCTCCAATATACAAAAAGAGGTCACTGAACAGCACATGCCCTACTGTGAGAGAAGAAGCCTGCTCAAGGTTGGTGTATACAATATACTCACGAGTAACGTCAATTTAGTTAGAACAAATCATCTTTGATTTCTTTTATCATATCTCATTACAGAATTTATGTTGCCTTACGGACAATAAAAGACAACAATGCACAGTAGATGTAGACTGTGAATAAGTCAATATTAAGCACAGCATTCACTCCATAAATATTATTTATTGTATAGTTATGACTGTATGTAGTAAAAGGAAAGGATCTGTAAGCCTAATAACTTGCATATTATTGCAGCTATAAATCCTTTGTAAAGACACAAATACTATTTCCCTGTAAACATGGCATTCTTCTAAAAGTTCATCTAATTTAGGTCTGCCCTGATTTTCCTACTGAAATCATCCCCAGTGCTGTGCAACAATAAGAACCCCTAAGGTCCAAGACCAACTTAATATCATGTAAAAATCATCGTTCACAACAAAACGGGTGATTGTGTCCAATTGTATGTGAATACAGCTGTGATCAGCCAGAGTAAGGTTGCAGCCTGTAAGGTGTCTGCTTCAGAGCCCCAGGGTTTCTGCCTCAAATCTGATCTTGTGTTACATGGAGTTTTCTGTTTTCCCAATGTCCAACGCAGCCTTCTTCTAATGCGCATCCCCGTGTTCTCCCAGTGTACTTCCAAACGTTTTCATAATTTGTATAACAATGTCCATCCCAATGTTCTCCCAAAGTTCTCCCAATGTCCACCCCAATGTTCTCCCGATGTCCATCCCAATGTTCTCCCGATGTCCACCCCAATGTTCTGTCAATTTACATATGTGGCCTCCCAATGTGTTTCCTAATGTTTTCATAATTCTTATCCCAACATGCATCCCAAAGTTCTCTCAATGTCCATCCCAATGTTCTCCCAATGTCTTTCCTAAAGTTCTCCCAATGTCAATCCCAATGTTCATCCCAATGTTCTCCCAATGTCCATCCTAATGTTCTCCCAATGTCCATGCCAATGTTCTCCCAATGTCCACCCCAGTGTTCAACCTAGTTTACATCTCAGTGTTCCCCCAGTTTACGTCCCTGTGTTTTCCCAATGTCCTTCCCAATGCTTTCATAATTTTTATCCCAATGTCCATTCCAATGTTCTTTCAATATCCACCCCAGTGTTCTTCCAGTTTACATCGCAGTGTTCACCCAGTTTAAATCCTTGTGTTCTCCTAATGTCCTTCCCAGTGTTTTATACAGTTTTTATCACAACGTCCAACCCAATGTTCTCTCAATGTCCATTCCAATGCCCATTCTAATGTTCTTCTAATGCCTATCCCAGTGTTCTCTCAATGCCCATGCCAACGTTCTCCCAACGTCCACGCCAATGCCCATCCCTATATGCCTTCCCAATTTCCACACATACAGTATGTTCCCCTAAAGTCCAACCCAGTGTACCCCCAACGTCGAACCCTAATGCCCTTATACTAAAAGTAACTTTGTTTAAATTACACTTGTGATTTGTTGAAAATACACTTGGGACACTATCAAACTAAATCAGATTAGTTTGTAGAAAAGGAAAGAGGGCAGACTGATACCATATGCAGTATGGCAAATAAAGAGGGGAAGTGTACTGTAAACCACTTTTCAGTTCAAACATGCCAGTTTTATCGCACTGTCCGCACACATCCGCTTACCTACTGACAGCTTACCACAAAGCAAGGTCATGTCTGGTGCACGAGACCAGTCATGCTGATTAAAGGCGAACAAATACACTGTTTAAATAAACTCCAAACAAGACATGAAGCAACCTTGAGCAGCTGCCAAAATCTTTTTGTACTGCAATTAATGTTTAGAAAGACCAGAATTGCTGCATACTAAGACACCAGACTAGAATGTGCATGAGACACACTATGATTTATAGCTGTATTTACAACGGAATTCTATGGAGCCGTTGACCTGAACAACGGAAAACTGAGGTGTATAAAAAGATGGATGAAAAGGAAAACATCTGGAATATCTGGATTAAATCTGTAGAGGGTCTAAATAAATGGAGTAGTTTTGGAATGAATGAAGCTTTTGTCTTAAAAAAAAAAATCCTGAAGAATAATAGAAAACTTTGGACCATGCTGCAGACAATAAGCACCTTTTTGGCACCGCAAACACAAGCTTTTCTAATTAAATTTAAGTCTACTGTGCGTCTACAGAGCATGCAGAAATCCTGATGCAGAGTGAGCAATTTAAACACTAACACTTGTGAGCAATATTGTGCAAAGCTGACTTTGATGAATAGAAAATATTATTTATTTGGTCTATAACGCTTTATTCTGTATACAGGGTCACGCGGGGGTCTTGAGCATATCCCAAGAGACTTACAGCAGGGCACAAGGCTGGGTACACCCTGGACGGGGTGCCGAGCCATTGCAGGGCACATGCACACTCATTTACACACTTCGAGTATTCTGGGAACGCATGTCTTTTGACTGTAGGAAGAAACCGGAGTACCAGGAGGAAACCGACCCAGCATGGGGAGAACATATAAACTCCATGCACACGGGAATCGAACCCGGACTAACCATTAAGCCACCACATAATACCAAGTGTTATTCTACTGCCTATTTCTGATTTATTTACTATTGTTCTATAACGTAAAAAGGGAGTGGTGGCTCAGGTGGCTACGGCTCTATCTAGATTGTTGAGATGAGGGTGATCTGAGAATCCACACCCCATTACTGTCCTACTCAGCCACTGGATGCAGTGACGCTCCCAATCCCGGATAAAATGTGAAGGTTGCGTCAGGAAGGGTATCGGGTGTAAAAACCTGTGCCAGGCTGTGTGCGGATCAGATGGTCCGCTCTGGCGACCCCTTGATAGTCCCAATGTCCATCCCAATGTTCTCCCAATGTCCATCCCAATGTTCTCCAGCTATCCATCCCAATGTTCTCCAGATATCCATCCCAATGTTCTCCAAATATCCATCCCAATGTTCTCCCAATGTCCATCCCAATGTTCTCCAAATATCCATCCCAATGTTCTCCAAATATCCATCCCAATGTTCTCCAAATATCCATCCCAATGTCCATCCCAATGTTCTCCAAATATCCATCCCAATGTCCATCCCAATGTTCTCCAAATATCCATCCCAATGTTCTCCAAATATCCATCCCAATGTCCATCCCAATGTTTTCCCAATATCCACCCCAGTGTTCAACCTAGTTTACATCTCAGTGTTCCCCCAGTTTACATCCCTGTGTTTTCCCAATGTCCTCCCGAATGCTTTCATAATTTTTATCCCAATGTTCTCTCAATGTCCATTCCAATGTTCTTTCAATATCCACCCCAGTGTTCTTCCAGTTTACATTGCAGTGTTCACCCAGTTTAAATCCTTGTGTTCTTCCAATGTCCTTCCCAGTGTTTTACATCATTTTTATCACATTGTCGGGTGTGTAGGAGCAGCTGAAAGAATTTACTACAACATCGAAAATGTTTTTTTTTAAATGAGCAGGCTTTTCCAGACATTTGACTGATAGCTCATTTCTACTCTATAATTAGAAAACTGTATATGACTTACATGATATTCTGTACATTTGTGTGAGCTTGCTTGCTGCTATGAGCTTTAGGTGTGATTTTCAAATCCATTGGGCTTCTACTCAAATAGGGGGAACAAAAATCTCCTCTTAAACAGTAATCTAAAAAGAGCAGTGCTGAGTGTTTCAGCCTTTCCACAAAGTGCTTCTCGGCGGGACTGAAACGTTGGTAGGTTACTCACTATACTGTAGCATTAAAGCACCATTTAGTTAAAAAGCTCATGAAGATGATATAGCAATATAAAGATTTTTTTTTCTTCCTGACTTAATTTTCCATTGCAATGTAGCTTAAATAGTCAAAAATCAGTGTATTTTAAATGTAAATGATAGTGTTCAGGCTCCATGGTAAGTGCTCATTTGTAGGGGTCTAATCCCGATGTTGCCACAGCCATCCATAGCCAGGAGGCTAGAAAGCAAACTCGGACCCAGCTATCGGGACCGGAGGGAAGGCACACACTCTCTCTCTCTCTCTCTCTCTCTTTCTCTCCGCTGTCAATCACAGTGACAGTGACCCTGGCCAAACATGGGTGTCTGTGCGCTCATGCATGGAGAAGATGGAACTTTCCTCGGAAAATGTTATACTGCCCTGTGACACAGCATGAGCAGGAGCTCCAAAAATTTGCGCTTGACTGGCTTCACATATCTTGGAGGAAATACTGTATTTCCTAGCCCTTGGTTCATTTTATTCAGTATCTTATTATTTATTTATTTATTTATTTATTTGGAGGAGGGGGGGTTGGGGGGTCTGTTTATTAGTCCCACCCCCAGCCAAAACAGAGATCATCTCTGGTTTAATATACAAACAACACTAGCGGTTTCAGGAAAGTGAGCGGGATCAGTCAAGTCCAAGCGAAATTGAGAATTTAAACAGACAGCAGGAGGAGAAAAAAAAATTACAATCCGCCCCTTTAAAGAGACATGAATACAAGAATACAGCTAATGAGCTCTTCCTCAAAAGATTACTAATCACTTCTAACATGGAATGTATTAAATATCTCTTTCTCTCTCTCTCACACACACACACACACACACACACATACACACACACACAAACACACACACACACACACACACACACACACACACACACACACACACACACACACACACAAATGAGAGATGGAGGGCAGGTGTGACCACAATGCTCCCTTTTGGACGGACAGGAGGAGAAAGCATACAACGCAGGTTTAGAAAAAAAAAAGAGGAATGCGAGGAAAAAAAGCGCAGAATAAGCTTGTCATTGTACAATCTACACCCCTGCTGACAGCTAATTAGCTCTACAGCTCTCTCCCTCTCAACCCATTTCACCACCTCTTTCAATTTGTGCACAGCTGCAAACGGGTTTCCTGTCTCAGGATTTACTCCCAGTGTGAAGACGTGGAGATCTTCTAGTCACGTGTTCGCATAACAAACCACGCACGCTCCTCTGATGTCAATCACGCATTGTGTCACCCGCACAGGCCGGCTCGGGTACAATTGTTTATTGTGAACGTAAATCTCTTCCTACTGGAAACTATTCTCCAAATGCTGATTTGAGACAGGTTACAGCATGAAACTTGTGGGACACCACTAATGCTACTAGACACTAACTACTGGGAGTGTGTAATCCCTGTAATTATAGAGTTCTTGAAGATCGACCCGTCTACTGTGGATGGGGCCGGGAAAGGGAAAACTTCTTGTTAGGGAAACTCTTAGCGTGACTTACTTACATCGGCTAATAACCATAATTTATGTGATACAAAAAAAACTAAGGCGGCACGGTGTCTTCGTGGTTCGCACTGTCGCCTTGCACCACCAGGATCTGGGTTCGAGTCCCGCCTCCGGTCTGTATGCGTGTTCTCCCCGTGCTTGGTGGGTTTCCTCCGGGTACTCCGGTTTCCTCCCACAGTCCAATGTAGATTAACGCATGCAGATTAACCTAATTGGTGTTCCCACATTTCCTGTAGTGTGTAAATGAATACGTGTTTGTGCCCTGCGATTGGAACCCTATCCAGGGTGAACCCCGCCTCATGCCCTAAGTTTCCTGGGATAGGTTCCAGGCCCTCCGCTACCCTGTATACAGGATGAAGCGGTATAAATAATGAGTGAGTGAGATAATAATATACAATATTAAAATAGAGCAGGTTTTATATTACCATGCAAATTAGAACTTACCTGAAAGGGAGTTCAGCACAGGAATCATGTGAGGAAAGGAATCATCCATGATGGCACAGACAGAGAGAGAGAGAGAGAGAGAGAGAGAGAGCGATTGATTAGAGACATACATTTAAATCAGTTAATGCTGTTGAAAATTTCTGTGGATCACAAGGTAGGCAACATTTAACAGTTAATATAAGCTCAGTGCGTTATACACACCTCCCTTTTCTATTTTTAGCCTGGCTAATTTGTAGTTATTAAGCGCTTTCTTTATTTAATGCACGTGTTAAATGGTCCGTGATTTGAAGTAATCATCACATATCCACATACTGTCTTGTCCGAAGGTATTTAGAAATTCACACACTTTCGCCTCTGTTCAGCACCATGATGGATTTAAAATGAGGCCATTAAGAGATGGTTAAGGTGTAAGCTTGAATCTATAATTTGACAGGGTTAATAAAAATATTGCATTAATCATTTAAGAATTACAGATGTTTAAAGTAATTGTTAACAGAATGATTGGACGATAAGGATGGCGGCACGGTGGTGTAGTCATTAGCACTGTCGCCTTGCACCGCCAGGGTCTGGGCTCGATTCCCGTCTCTGTGTGCATGGAGTTTGCATGTTCTCCCCGTGCTTGGTGGGTTTCCTCCGGGTACTCCGGTTTCCTCCCACAGTCCAAAGGCATGTAGGTTAGACTAATTGGCGTTCCCAAAATTGCCCATAGTGTGTGAATGACTGAGTGTATGTGTGTGTGTCTGTGCCCTGCGATGGATTGGCACCCTGTCCAGGGTGTACCCTGCCATGTGCCCTATGTCTCCTGGGATTGGCTCCACGCCCCCCGTGACCCTGAATACAGGATTAAGCGGTATAGATGATGAGTGAGGAAGATAAGGACATGGAGAAGGAATAGAAAGGCTCATGATCCAAAGCATACCAGGCCATCTGTCAAACATGGTGGAGGCATGAGTGTGCATGATTACCAATGGAACTGGGTCACTGGTACTGTAGTTTTTGATGATGTGACTACTAACAGAAGTAGCAGGATGGAGTGTGTAGGGCTGGAGGGACAGATTGATAGTGACCTGAAACACACCACAAAAGGAACCCAAGGCAAGGTTCTTGTAGGACCAAGAAAATCAACTGACCTTTACCCAATTGAGCATGATTTTTAATTACTAAAGACAAAACTGAAGGCAGAAAGCCCACAAACAAGCACAAACTGAAGCCAGATACAGTAAAGGCCTGGCTTCCAAGTAATTATAACCAATCCTAATAGGTATGTTGGTTTATCCATTCACTTTTAACCCCGTGAAAATGGAGTTACTGGGCAAAAATGCACAAGGCCGGTGAGCTTCGACAGTGACAGGTCAAAAAGGTGGCAGAAATTGCAAGGTCGCTGGCAGCAAGTCCACATTGAAGGGTAAAAGTCAATCATAGTTTTGGTGACAGTGGCGGAAGGCCGGAGTTAAAAGAGGTCACGCTGACATGGCTGTAAAAGTCCAGTAGAGGTGACGGCAGACCGGAATTGGGTCGTAGAAGCCACTCTTTGGCAGCAGCGGCGGCAAATCCAAAATTTAGTGCGAGTGAACCGACCTGGCTGTTGGAGTCCGGTTGTGGATTATCTACATCATTCAACAGCAGCTGAATCTCGAGAGTTCGGCGTAACTAAAGGCTGAAGCGCTCACACATTCCTGTCAGTGGGGTGGCGCCGTGCTGAATTGAAGCTCTGAAGCTCAATAGTTTAGTTTTTTTTCCTTGTGAGCAAGGAGCGAACAATTAGCGTGAAATCATGACAACTGCTATTTCACATTAGAGTAATGAACATTCTCTATTTATCTTGACAGAAAGTAAGATTGTTCCAGCAATAAAATAAGCTCTATACTGTAAATACGTAAAGCACTCACACACTCATACCGCTTTATCCGGTCACGGACAAACAGAGCCTATCTCTGGAGACTTAGGGTACACAGGTGGGGTACACACTGGACAGGGTACCCACCTATCGCAGGACGCTCACATTACGTTCACACTTTGTGAAATTAGGCTAATCTGCATGTTTTTTGGACTGTGGCCGGAAATCCACCAAGCACGGAATTGAACTTGGAAAGTAGCGGTGCAAGGCGACAGTGCTAACCACCAAGCCACCGCGCCGCCTATGTCAAAAAGAATAATGTGCTACAGAACTAAAGACAGAAATTTCTTTATATAGTCGCACGCTACTGTTTAGTCTACATTTTCTGAAACGCCTTTGTCTTTGAGAAGTTTCGGAGACAAAATGATTTCTGCTTTGCGGAGGATTTTCCATTCCCATTAAAGCTTCTAAAATTGGACCTTTTCATAAGGGAACGGGCAAACACACGCAAGTGCCTGATCTAATCACATAATCAGAAGTCAGCGCACACACTTTTCTGTCCTAGAGGGGACGAAATCAGGGTCAACTCATTAGCTCTCTGCTCATGTTTACCTCAAAAAAGAAAGAGTGATAGGGATACGAGGCACCATTCTCAGACCACTGACTGGGATCCTTTCCCGCCAGAGTAATAACCCACAGCAGTTCCTCTGAGAGCGGCTCTTTCTGAACACATTGCTTTATTGCTGGTAAAATAGACATGGTGGCCTATTTATAAGCAGATTAGACTTGAGGCAGTGATGGGGGAGTTAAAGGAGTGTTTCATCCCTCCCAAGCTTTTCTCTCAGGGTACAGGAATGCCAAGGGAAAGCTTAGGCGGAGATGCACAACGATAACTCAGAATGGGTTATTTTATATTAATAAAATCCGTCTTCATTTAATACTGTGGAGAAAGGCCTAACAGATCTGCTATTATATGTACAGTATGGGAAGTACAACCATACACAAAGATAATTGCATTAAAATTTGCATAATTCTTCCTTTCAGTGAAGGGACTGCTTTTCCAAGGGGAAGTAGGCCGATATATGCATAGTTCCCACAATACCTTTTAGTACAAGAAACTAGAAGCCCTACAAGTCCAGAATACACAACCTTTAAGGAGAAGGCATGATTGGTCCCGTCCTTGCATCTCAATTGTATGGTTGCAAATTCTCATTCGAATAATATCCAGCTTCAGTAACTGCTTTACTGTGGTCAGTGTTGAAGTGGATTCCAAGCCTGTTCTGGAAAACACTTAGCCGAAGGTGAGAGAATTTACCCAGTATGGAACGATGATCTAATGCAGTGCACAAGCGGAGTCAATCTAACAACATCCCATCATCCTGGGAATGGTAAAAAATTATATGATTGCATGAGGCAAAATTCGTTTAGGGAGGCTTTCAGGATTTAAACTTAAAGCCTCTGAAGGTTATGAATGTTAAATGTTAATGTTAAGTAATGAATGTTCAACTGAGAAAAAAAAAAAAAAAGGAGGGACTCCGGAGCACACTTGACCTAAAGTCTGGTACATTTGCGTAATGTGAATGTGAACGTTGGTCTCAAAGACAGTATGGTGTACTCGGGGCAAAGTCAACTGTACCTAAACATGCCTATGGTCTGCTGTTTAGAATGCAATGTCATCATAATATGAAGGATGACTTTCCTTGGACTATTCTTCTTCGTCTTTGTATTTATTGGCAGCTCACCAGATCAACTCGGTGTATACTGCCACCTGCTGTATCAGGGAGTGTAAATACACAAGTGTACTCAGGTACAGAACAATATTACTAACCCAGGTACAGCATGAAATACTTGTGCCTAATGTGAAAGCCCACATTACATAGTCTTTTTGCCAATTTACAGTACATGATTTTGGACAGTAGAATCAGAGAACCAGAACCAGAGAACCTGGCAGAGACCCACTCAGACAGTAACCTGTGTGTGAGACAGCATCTCTACCCGCTGAGTGCAAGAAGTTCAGTTTTGAATTCGTATTATATAACTGAAGATTGGTGGAATTCAAATAAAAGGGCTTAATTTTTTGGTATATGTAAGGACATTGGTGGCTCAGTGGTAAGTTCTATGCGGATGGCCCAGGTTCGATTCCCACCCAGCGCCCAAACCCCTGGATGCAGTGCCGGTCCCAAGCCCGGATAAAATGGGAGCACTGCGTCAGGAAGGGCGTAAAAACCTGTGTGGTCCGCTGTGGCGCCCCCTCGATGTGTGCAGCGAATGACCAACAACAACGACATTTTTTTAGTATTTGTTTTGAGTACGTTGAGATTTTTAAGCCCCGTTCTCAGTGCCTGGAATCATCAAATGAGAATACGAATCAGATTTTGATATTTTAAAACATCAAAATCTAAAATCTCCTGATATCCACACGACATTAAGTCCAGGACTAAATGAAATTTCAGAAACAGCTACTTTGTGTTTACCTCAGAAAACTTTCAAAGGAATGTTAATCAATAAGCCGGACGCATGCTTCCATTAGGTTGAGTCAGTAATACGACACATTACAAAGGAGCTATTTTTACATCACTCTCTCTTTCGTCTCAGCGGGTCAAAGATGAGCTCTCCTCTTCCACATCAATGGAGACACTAATACATCAGCTAATGATTTACTGCTAAATCTCATGTTTCACTCGCTGCGGTCAGTTTCAAAACAAACCCCGAGTCTTTCCCATCCCCTTCTACAATCAGTTTCGCTGCCTGCTCAGTTAGAAGGGGCTCAAGGTAACACCGAGCTCAGCTATTGATTTCAACTGTCCTTGCTCAAATCACAAGAAGGGTCATGGAAACGCTACCGCAGCCTCGGGAAGGGGAAGGGAAAGCCTTCGACTCCTCGGCTTCTTGGGGGACATTCCAGAGCATGTGGGTTTGCCATCCGGCACCTGAGCCTCCCTCGGTGATGACTGACTGGTGCAGAGCCATTTGAAGAAAAAAACAAACATATCACTGAAAGCACCTAAAGAGCCTAATGGACTACCTAATGAATAATGAAGTACAGAAAGATGACTATGCTAACAGGGGAGAGAGAGAGAGAAGGGGGAACCTGAGGAAGAGAAAAGTGACGTTTATTATCTATTACCATTAGACTGTAAGTCAACACTTAATTATTTAAACACTACATTCACAAAAAGAAAAGTTTGCACACGGAATGCAAATCGCATTCCGATACTGTGTATATATACAGTATATATATATATATAGGGGGGGGGGGGGGGGGCGTGTGCGTACCAGAGATAAAATTTAAAACAGT
>JAAGKR010000849.1:0-44765 GCA_011419295.1 Clarias macrocephalus | reverse complement strand
GGGGGGCCCCCCCCCCCCCCGTGTGCATAGCAGAGATCAAATTTCTACCAGTGTTCCCTATAGCTGTAAAGATCGAATGGTCGAAGAGATAATATTTTTAGCTCATGCCTAATTCGTCTCATGTAACAATGGGGAAATTTGTTACCCGAACCAAACTGGAGGGACCTGAAGTATGTCCATTTCATTCCTGTTATACAAAAACGGTACGACACTAACTATTGAGTGAGATTAAATGGAATCCCGTTTTGCAATAACGGCCACAGCCCGGGTAATTGAACCATCCTGCTTTCCTCTCTCCCTCACCTCTTTCCTCTGGGACACAGTTACCACAGCAACTGTGGAAGATACCATGATACCAAAAGGAAGAAACAAACTTCGGGTCAAGAGGTCAATTAGGGCTCTTTTATATTTCCGCAGAGGAAAGTAACAGCGTGGTCTGAATACGAGAAAGACTGAATCGAGATTAGTCGCGCTGGACTGAACTGGTTACTAATTGTAGGATTATTTCCTTTTATTTTTTCTTCGCCTTTTCATCTAAGCAAATGAGTTGCCGCATAAATGTTCTGGATCTGTATATACTGTATGTGTACATATACGGACATATGGTGGATACACTTGAATGCATGGCCGGAGACGGCCATGCAAACATGCGTGCTTTCTTTCACGTAATATGAGTAGGCATTCTTCATCTGCTGATAAAGCACGGATTAAGATTTATTGCTTTATGCCAGGCTATTCAAAGCCACAGCGAGTCCCGGGCATGGTATGCATTAGAAAATCATCAGACCATCACGACAGAAGTACTGCACGCTCCCATGCACCCGGCAGCTTAAAAAGCTACGGAGCCAATACATGCTTCCAGGAGGTCACAGAGATGTTCTCCAATTGGCAGTGAACCAGATATTCCACTCGAGTGCCTAAAACCCAGAGGCCAACGAGCAAATCCACTTCCCAAATGCTCTATTCCCTCACTGCGCTCATGGTTTATTAACTACCAATCCCAACATTGCACGCGACGATCAAAACATGCCATAATATCTGTTGTGCACGCATGCACACACGTACCCATGCAACGCAGGCGACGCAATCCACTTCTCCGAGTCGCACCAGTACAGTTAATTCGAGGTGATGCTCTTCGGAAAGGCCTTATTTAGATGCTATCCTTCATAGCGGCGTTGTGTTAAGGAGATTAGTGCCACCAAGACTCCTGCTGAATAGAATCTTTGTAGTGTAAAGACAAGTGAGTGAAATGGCCAAAGAAAGAGAATGGGATCCCTTCAAACCATGGCAAAGAGTGTGTGAGGTGGTGTGTGTGTGCGTGTGGACAGAGAAGGAGAGACAGTGTCAGTTATCACAGTCTCACCATGCTCCAGTAATCTCCTGACTCTACTGAGTTCCTGAACGCGGTCCAAGATTCCTGAACTAACAGTCTAGAGCGAAAAATGACAAAGGTGGCTATTCAAAAGAGGCTGTTGTGAAGCATCACCTTTCCAAACAAAGGGTGCGCTAAGACGAAATACTGAAATCAGATCCGAACTCGTTACCACGCCAAGAATCTTTTCTTTCCTTTTGGGCTAGTTAGAAAACTATTTCAACTTAGACCGGAACCTGGAACTCTCACTTAACTATATACTGTATGAAGAGAGAATCGTTGTCCAATCACTAATCAATAAATGGTGAATAAACACAAAGTGTTGAGAAGGGCACTCACTGTACACATGCTCCGTGCTCTGGTTCCCAATGCATGCTTACAGGAGACCTGATATCCAATTTGGCACTGAACCACATGTTCCATAAACCCGAGTCCTCTTCTCCTGATGAAATGAGGTTTCAAACTGAGAGACTGTCTCTTGACTGGCAGTGTGCATTCAAATGGAAACACTGCTCCTGGAACTGCTGCATTCCTTTGGCTACGGGTTATAACACAAGACAAATAACAGAATAATAAAACCCCTTGCCTTTAGAGATTTGTAACGCTGGCTCACTTATGCCCGGACTATTTAAAAAGAACTGAATAAAGTTGTTCTTGAGGTAGAAGGAAATGGTTTGTGATTGGAAATTTTAATTTAATGATTTTTTTCAATTATGATTAAATTAAAGAGATTCCCGGCCAGGCTCGATTCCCGTCTCTGTGTGCATGGAGTTTGCATGTTCTCCCCGTGCTTGGTGGGTTTCCTCCGGGTACTCCGGTTTCCTCCCACAGTCCAAAGACATCCAAATTAGGCTGATTGGCGTTGCCAAAGTGTCCGTAGTGTGTGAGTGAGTGAGTGAGTGTATATGTGTGTGTGCCCTGTGATGGATTGGCACCCTGTCCAGGGTGTACCCCGCCACATGCCCCAAATCTCCTGGGATAGGCTCCAGGCTCCCCGTGACCCTGAATATGGGATTAAGCGATATAGACGATGAGTGAGTGAGAAAAGAGCTGGACAGCTGAAGGACAGACTACAGTAGAGACTACAGTCCATAACTCATTTTTTGGTGCAAGACTGAAAACATGAAAATCGAAAACAAACAGTTTTTTGTTGCAAAATCACAGATAATCCACCACGACCTGAACGGCAGGTATTGTACGTAATCCAAGCTGTGCAAAAGTCTTAGGCACCCAAGAATTATGTTTGACTCAGTACAAAAATATTTCTGATTTTCAAATATCAGTGCACAATAAAAATTAAAAAAATTAAAAAGACAAAAAATATTTGTATGCCATAAAAAAAAACAAAAAAAAAAACAGCACATTATATAAGCAACCACGGTAACGACTGAAAAAACAAAATAGACGATGTGGGGTTTTGAGAAGGTGCAGCAGTCAAAGTCCTCAGAACAACAGCGATGGTTGTAAAGTAGAACTTAGTAGCCGATTTCCTTATAAAACTGCACAAACTACCTGAGACTAAAGGCTCCTCATACCGTCGTCACACGAAATACTGAATTTATTCGACAGTGTTCACACAAATCACACAAAAACCTTTATCATGGCATCCAAAGACCTGTTTTGGATCAGTATTAATAAATGGATTGTACATATTTTACAACACAGACATTCAGCATTGGAGAAGCCATGCAGTGTGAAGGGCTCATTTACGTCAACACCGCATTTCTGTATTTCTTCCTCCGTGCCAAGATGTGTTCCAGACCTCAATACCCAAACTCTCTTGTTACGCAGTTTTAAATAAGAGGATGTCGTTTCAAGAGCGTTTAGCGTTATATAAAGTGGGAAGAAATGTATTCTTGTATTAGAAAAAAAAATGTTTCTCAAGGGTTCCTCATGCATAAATATAATGATTTTTATTTTATTGACCCCGCATGAACCTTTTTATATTTTTCTTCTTAATTGTAAATCATTTTGCAAGCTATATAGATTTCCGTCACACTTCAAAATCAAAGGTGATTTAGTTGCTCTATAAAACGTTCAGGAAAAAGGTGCACTAATTACTCATTAGTAAGCAAAACCATAACGTAACTGGAAACGTGCAGTACAGTAAATGCGCAACTAAGAGGGTAAATACCTGCACGCTAACTAGACAGAACAATAGGATAAAGCAGACAGCGTGATTAAGCAGACTTGAGCACGCTGTGCAAATTGCATGTAACTCCGAACCATGTAAGCATTCCGGTTCAGCGCTTTAGTATAATGGCCAAGGTTGATTGCTCAGCAATGGTATTCATGTAATCACACAGGCATCCCCGAAACAGACTCTTTGTGTAGCTCTCCGGCTCACGCTTTGGTACAGCACTCCTCCCTTTCTTCAATGTCTCCTCTCAGACAGACAATGCGTGCTGAATTAGAGAGATGACAATCCCACAATGAAAGCTTAACCCATTTCCTCAGGCGGGTTGCACGCAAGTACAGCTGTTTTCTAGGGGAAAGACATCACCGTACAGAAGAGGATTAAATGCGTAAGATTAAACGGAATCATATGACAGTTAGTTCTGATCGAGTAATCTGATTAGATGAGAAGCGTTGTGTGAGTGGGGATAATACATGGTAACAGCGCGGTGACGTTTAACCGTACGTATCGCTCAGTGTCACAGGTGTTCTAACACGACGGTCACCAGCATGAGTGAAAGTAAGTCGGTTGGGCCTTTGTCTCTTTAGTAACTGTTGCTGAAACGTTCCAATTTGTTTCTGTTGGTCTGTTCAATCTTCTAATACAAGGCTGAATCCCAAATCCCACTCCAATCCCTAATCAAGACACTACTTTGTTCATGGAACAAGATATTACAACCAACATTGTGCATTAGCCTTACAGTTAACGCTAATTGGCATGCAAAACTGGACCCTGAAAATTAGTTGATACTCTAAAGCGAAAGAACGGGTTATATAAAACGGCACGGTGGGGTAGTGGTTAGCACTGTCGCCGTGCATCTCCAGGGTCCGGGTTCGATTCCCGGCTCAGTGTGCATGGAGGTTGCATGTTCTCCCCGTGCCTGGTGGGTTTCCTCCGAGTACTCCGGTTTCCTCCCACAGTTCAAAGACCTGCAGATTAGGCTAACTGGAGTTCCCAAAATTGCCAGTAGTGTCTGAATGAGTGTGTGAGTGGGTGTATGTGTGTGCCCTGTGATGGATTGGCCAAGGTGTACCTTGCCTTGAGCCCTAAGCCTCCTAGGATTGGCTTCAGGCCCCCTGTGACCCTAAATGCAGGATTAAGTGGTATAGATGATGAGTGAGTGAGGTTTCAGGACTCATCAGGACTGTCATGATACAGCCATGATACATGAGCCAGAGCAGATAGAGTTAAGAGCCTTGCGCAACAGATCTGAAAAATAATTCGAAATTTGCATAGAATCAGTTCATTAAATAAAGCGGCTACATTTGGACCCATTTACATTCATGAAACCAGCTGTACATCTGCGTAGCAAATCGGCGGTTCCAGGCTGCATCATGCTCCGATGGCGGCGTCCTGTAATTCTTCCCATGAGTTGACAGCCACGCCATCGCTGAGATTTGACTGACTTCCCAGTGGAACAGACGGATTCAATTCAATTCCACATTCACTATTACTCAAAAACAAAAACCCATTCGAGTGTAGAAGGCTTTGAGCCCGTGTGTGACGGGGTTTCAGGGAGATTCTCCATAGCATGCTTTTTATTCACATTCTGCCATCTCCATTCCACCAGCGAGGCAAAGCTGGGGGGGGTCGGCCTGGAGCCGAGCCACGTGTCTAAAGACAGGCACGTATTCATAACGCTGGACTTAATTAAGACAAACTCCGTCACAGATGGACTGACTGTAGCCCTGCATGCCAAAAAGAGAGGAGGAGAAGAAGGTGGTGAGTGGGGATCTTTTAAAGACAAGGAGTAGGGATTAATTTGACTGATTTTTATAGATGTACACATGACTGTTAATGTGACTCGCCGTCTCCAAAACATACGATATAATATAATGTGATTTGACTAATAATGTGACTGACAGTTTAATATAATTCAATGTGACTGAGTTGTCTTAGTGACTTACCTCAAGGTCAAATTAAATATTTTCATTAGAAATTAATTAGCTAATGATCATCGAATTGTTCATTTAGAAGGTAATATCAATTAGTCTTATAACTTATAACCAGATCAATGATAGATGAATTAATTAACTTTTAAAGCACAGAGCATCCTTAAATTGGGGTGTGGGGTCGTAGAGAGCAGCATACCTTTGCATTTTTCTTATATCTGCATTTTGTATAGTCCCACCAATTTACTTTACTAACACGATGAAGAAGGATGCATATGAAGGACAAGTTGCTTTAGATATTACTGACTTACTCATCATCTAAACCGCTTTATGCACTATACTGGGACTGGAGCCTAGCGCAGGAGATTTAGCGGATGAGGGGATGAGGCGGGGTACACCCTGGATGGGGTGGCCATCCATCACTGGGCACACACACACACACACACTCGCACACAATATTGGCAATTTTTCAATGCCAGTTAGTCTTATCTGCATGTCTCTGGACTGCGAGAGGAAACCAGAGTACCCCGAGGAAACCCACCAAGCACAGGGAGAAACACGCATGCAAACTCCATGTACACAGGCCCTGAGACGGGAATCGAACCCGGACCCTGAAAGCAAGGCGAGGCGACTATGCTAACCACTACGCCACCGTGCCACCATTGTTTGCATAAAGTGGAAAAAGTCACAAAGATTAAGCAGGATGTTTTCGAATTGCAAATATTAAGATACAAAATGTGTGTGGGGGGAGAAAATGATATAAATAGCTGCAGGTGATATAAATAACTACACAAAAATCCAAATAGCAAAGAGACATTTTTTTCTGGAGTTTTTTAGAAACACTAACCATGCACATAGTCTCCGCACTCTACTGAGGCCTATTTATATACGCTTCTTTTCCGAGATGGAACGCAGCTCAGTGTCCCCCCCCCAGGCACCGCTTCATTACAAGAGCCCAAGACTTTACACAACTCCTCTCCTGTAGAATGTCTACATTCTTCTACTCACATACACACACATACACACAAAGGGCTGTGCAGAGCCACCCAGACCTACTTCATGGTGGGAGTAATCAGCTCTAATTACTTCCTGTTCAGTCACGCACACAGGTGAGCCTCATGAGAAAAAGAGACTTTACTGCCTGGATTGGTAGATAGGGTATTTAGTGGGTTTAGGTTACTGAAGGTTTCTGCGCTGCTGCTTTTTCAGCCTCCTCCCTTTTACGCTTAATCCCCCAACGGAACGACACCCTTTCAAGGGGTTACGTCATCATGCTCGAAACTGGATGGCGGACAAAATGTTCTCTCATTGGCTTACTAGTATGTACAGCATAGCCAGATTTGTGAAGAGACTTGGGGTTGTGCCAGTGCCCTCACACTGAATAATGGATTATCTAACTATAGATAACCGCAGAAAAATAGATGCAAGATAAGATGCAGAAGAAGAGTCTGCAGAGAAGAGTGTCCAAGTCTTACAAGTGTCCAAAATGTGTGTTTATGTCCCAGCACGGTGGTGTAGTGGTTAGCGCTGTCGCCTTGCACCTCCAGAGTCCGGGTTCGAGTGCAGCCTCTGTGTGCATGGAGTTTGCATGTTCTCCCCGTGCTTGGTGGGTTTCCTCCAGGTACTCCGGTTTCCTCCCACATGCAGATTAGGATAAGTGACGTTCCCAAACAGCACATAGTGTGAGTGTGTATGCCCTTCGATGGCTTGCCACCCTTAAGCGAGGTAGACGATGAGTGAGTGAGTGAGTGAGTGAGAACCAGACTGAGCCCCCAGATTGTTAGGTTTAAAAATCTGCTGTACCACTATATGTTAGCTGACCGACTTCCCCATAGTTCCCGGCCAGGAGAGACACACATATCCTGCCATACTGTATAAGGCATGAGGACGCTTAGGAGAAATGGAGGATAGAACTGTACTCTCATATCCATGCATAATGGATCTGTTGCTCCCAAAAACCACTGAGGTTGGGTTAACTAGTTTCACATCGATTTCCTGGTATATATCATCACTATTCCTCCCAATCCGTAGCCTGAAGATTTATCCTGCTTCGGCATGCATTACAAGCTATTGTTAGAAATAAAGGCAACTTTTTAAAATAAAAGGTTGCCTTCATTTATCAAATGACCTTAACAAGCAATAGCTATAAAAATCAGCTCCAGGACCCGACGTTGAGTCACAGACAGTTGGAATAGATTTAGTATTTTCGCGAAATCCAGCTAGGAATTGTCGCTCTTTTACCACACATTGCTCAATGGTCTAAGTGAGGGTCTCATTCAAAACACACTTCAGATTGATCAAATAAAAAGGCGGAGCACCGAGGAAGAGGAGGTTACCATTTTTGTATTTGAATTTAAATATTGGAATATGATCTAAAAGTGATTTTATAAATGGGTTCCAACTGAACAGTCATCATTTTGATCCAGGAAAATACACTTTAAGTCAATTTCAGTTCTGAAAATACCCCATACGTTTAATCCATTATGTGTCGTTTTAAACAAACAAAAAAACATTTTTGCATTTTTGGTTTTAATCCTATACCATCTGTGCCATTAAGCTGTTTTTACACTTAAACATTTCACAAGCCCTGATAAGAGACTGTGGTCACTTTACAACTGGATGATGAGGTCTAGCTCACCAAAAGACTCTCACCAGAAACCGAACGTTCTTTCGTACAGAGCTAACACATTCCTCCATCCCTCCACAGCCAGCTCTCATCATTAAGGAAACCACAAATCTTTTATAGAAAGGCCTGAGACTAATCTGTGGCTGTCTAGCTCGCAGCTGCTGCAGTTCCACTTCAAGCTCGCTCGGAGCCTAAGGCAGACTCATAAGTTCCATCGTCAGACCACCAGGTGTTGAAGTGTCTGCTCGTAAACTCACTGCAGCGAACGTTAAAGGGATAGCTCGGGTTTTTTCGAACCAAATTAAGGTGCATGGAAGAACATCACGAGAGAGCTTGGTTGCTGTTTATTTTCCTGCTCTGCGCACCGATTGGGAAGTTTTTCACCCGGAACACGAGTGCAATGTAGAGCCAAACTCCACAACCTGGGAATGCATTTTCGCATGGAATGAAGGTTGAGGAATTTGGCCCCGATTACTGTATATTGTACTCGTGTTCCGGGTGACAAACCTCACAGTAAGTGTGCAGAGCAGGAAAATATATATAACGACCAGGACCTAGTGTAACGTACTTATATTCACCGCAGTTTGGATTCAAGACAGACTTCAAAACCCCATATTATCCCTCTCAACTGCAATCCTTAAACAAATCCTGTCTGACCTCGGTAAAGCTTTCTGCTGTAAATTTCAACACCAGCACATGCATTTTAGAGATCCAAAGTAGTTTAATGTCTAAAAAAATGTTGAAATATAAAGAAAACAATCTGTACCAAAAGTTTGACCTTTTACACGTTAAGTCGAAGCAGCTTCTAATTATAATATTATGAGTGATATATTATAAGTCATTCAGTTACATTTAGCAGATTTGTTTATCTACGGGTTCTTCTTAATGGTTCAGCTGTTGACTTGGGATTAGACCTCACAACCTTCTGACCAACAGCTCAGAGCCTTAAATTTCAAAGCTACTGCTGTTCAATCAGATTAAAATTTAAACCCAAGTCATCTAAAAAAAAGTACATTAACTTTTTCTTCATAAGGGGGAAAAAAAAGAATAAGGGGTTAAAAATGTGGACGGTAGAACTGATTTATTGAGCTAAAACACTCACTCACTCATCATCTGTACCACTTAATCCTGTATTCAGGGTCACGGGGGGCCTGGAGCCTATCCCAGGAGACTTAGGGCACAAGGCGGGGTACACCCTGGACAGGGTGCCAATCCATCACAGGGTACACACACATACACACACTCACACACTCATTTAACCTAGTCTGCATGTCTTTGGAGTGTGGGAGGAAACTGGAGTACCCGGAGGAAACCCACCAAGCATGGGGAGAACATGCAAACTTTATACACACAGAGATGGGAATGGAACCCAGACCCTGGTGGTGCAAGGCAACAGTTGTAGCTAAATCACATTTATTATTAATAAATAATAACTGATCTAGAAATAAAGAAATGTATATGGCTTCCTTGGTCATACATTGGTCATTACTGATGAAGCATATATAGGTGGCTCAGTGGTAGGTTTCTCACCAGCCATGTGGAAGGCCCTGGTTCAATTCCCACCCATTGCCCAAACCCCAGCCACTGGATGCAGTGCTGGTCCCAAGCCTGGATAAAATGAGTGGGTTGCATCAGGAAGGGCATAAAAATAAAACCTTGTGCCAAGTTGTGTGCGGATCAGATGGTCCGATGCGGCGACCTCTCCATGGGAACAGCCAAAAGACTAACAACAGCAACATAAGCGATGTCTAGCAGGTCTATAATCAGTCACAAGTTACACTGAGGTACTAACATCATACACAATGCCATTAGTAAGTTCCTACTATTTGTGAGTACGAATCCAGACAATCGTGTTTTGCTAGATTTCTGGCATGTATGCTCATTAAATCTGTAGAAGTGCAGCAGAACAGCATTGCCATAATGAATAACTTAGTGTTCCGTGACCTTTCCATCCAAATCCCATGTGGGTTTTGTCCTTTAGCTACCTACAGCCACTTTACCGAGTCCGGCCATTAACACCGAGAGCACGAGAGCCTGTGCGTAAGTGGATTTAGTGAAAATGCAAATGCAGGAATCTCAGTCGCTGCTCATCCTCATGCAGATTAGGACACTCGACAGGTTGTAAATGGAGCACTCTCGTTTAAGCTCTGAGCTGAATATGAATACAGAAGACTGAATGGTTGTGTCACCGAGCAGGGGCGATGTAATAAAGAGGCTTTTCCCTTCAGTTATCTCTGAGTGTCACTATTAGCATTATGAAAAATGTTACCTTGTTAAATTTTTAAAAAGGACAGATTTATCTAAATGGACACGGAGGAAAGAGGGACGCTGACGGGAATTCGAGTGTGTGTGTGTGTGTGTGTGTGTGTGTGTGTGTGTGTGTGTGTGTGAAATATTATTGGTGGAATGTAGGCAGAGACAGGCAGCAGGTAGAAGAGCAGGTTTAAAGGCTTGGCACATCCTGTCTCTGGCACAGCAGGTACCATGTGTTAAGGTGAGACAGGTGTGACAGAACAGGTGTGTGCTCGGTGGAGTGAGAAAGCTTCTGAGCACAACAGCAGCGTCCGACCGGGCAAAAAGGACAACAGGTCTCGAGCCCACTCGTTTGACAGTACTGCACGGAGGACACACACACACTTTCCCCTTTGCATCAAGGTCGTCCTCTTCTATCCACGCTTCGACTTTCAGCACTACAGTGAAACACGCTGCGGCACGCTCTCAGCCGGTGCCGCTCCATTTGCCCGATCCAATCGCACAAACACGCACACACACACACACACACACACACACACGCGCACGCGCTGGGAAGAAATCAGCTGTGAATGACAGGAATAGATCTTTCGCTGGCTAATGTTTGCAAGGCATCTTGTCAACACAGCTCAGTGCCAACCTGGTCCTGGAAGTAACGCTGCCAAAAAGCCTCACAGTCTCAAAGGACTTTGAAAGTTTGCAGAGTGCACACATACTGCAAATGGCCAACTGACATCAATCGGCTCTTTACAGCCTATACCTTCTCGCCCTCAGGCACCTAGCATAAAAGATCTCTCTCTCTCTCTCTCATTCCCTGCCCCTCACTGCAACCATTGAAAGCTTGTCTGTTCCCGGAGTGCTCTCACATTCCGGCACAATAAGCAGTTCCTGTTACTCTGCACTCACCTCTGTGGCCTGCTCTACTAGCTTACTGAGTGTCAACATCTCTCCCTCTCCATGTGTCCTGAACGGACGATTGTTCCTCACTTTCATTGTCTGACGAATCAACGCACGCAAATTATCTTGAATGAAAGGATAATGCGTTTTTGACACATGCAAGTTTGTTTGTTTTTTTAGTAAAGCTTTCCAGATGTCAGGAAGATTGATAGAGATTGACTGAGAGATTGACATGCGCACTGGAACTGAGTTCATGCAAGCCGAACGTTTAATTCTTATGCCAGAAGTGAAGCTCTTGGAACAAAGACATACTGTACATACCAGAAATCAAAGGAGTGTGCATACATTAGAAAAAAAAAATACGTGAAGGAAAAAAAGTCATTTAAAACAAAAAAAGGAAGAGAAATTGTCCCTTCCCACTCGTTGTGACTCTTGGCTCTTTTTAAATTGATTACACAAGCAAAGTACAGCGGTACCTTGGTATACGAATTACTAAACACATTGTATTGCAAAGCACATTTTCATATAGTAAATAATGTAAATGCAGATAATCCGTTCCAGCCACCCAAACAAATTATCAATATTACAATGAAAAACAATCAAAACACTTAGAAAAGACATAAAATATGAAATAAATAAATATTGAACCTCACTCAACCTTAATTCCTGATTCCTCTTGGCACCGGCTGCATTAAAAACAAAACTAAAAATAAATTAAATACACATGATTCTACTAAACAGGATCTGTCTACAATTATTGTAAATATAATTATTCCCTGTGGAATTTAGCTGTAATACGTTGTGGCTTATGATGAAAATTAATGTGACATTATGAATCTCCTCATCTGCAAGTGCTTCTAAATCTTGTCTGTGTATAGGAATATTCTACCAGCTGTTTGGAAAATTAATGCATAAATAAAACTGAAAAACGTTAACTTTCATTTATTACAGATAACTGTAATAAATGTATCCTGTATAACGCTTGTGACCCTATACACAGGGGGTACACCCTGGACAGAGTGCAAGTCCATCGCAGGGCACACACACACACACACACACACACACACACACACACACACACACACACACACACACACACTATTCCCAACTTGGAAATGTCATCTGCATGTCTTTGGACTGTGGGAGGAAACCTGAAACCGATCAAGCCCAGAGAGAACGCGCACACTCCACACACACAGACCAGAAGCGGGAATCGAACCCTTGACAGAGCATGTGCAAGGCCACGGTGCTTGGTAATCTGTTACCTTATAACAAAAGCATTTTACCTTGCAATATCCTTATAAACTACGTCATAACTACAAAATGTAAAGAAACGGATTACCACGGATTATATCAGTGATCAACTAGCACACACGACTCGTGCTCAAAAATGTATTTAATGCTTATTTAGTGATTTTAAAGGACTTTAAAAATGAATTAAGGAAATGAGTGGCGTTTCCGCCTCACAGCTTCGGAGTCTTGGGCTCGATCCTTAGCTCAGGATACTGTCTGTGCCATGTTCCACATGTTTGTGCCATGTCTGTGTGGGGGCCCATCAGGGTTCTTTGGTTATTTCCATTCTCACAAAAAAAAAACCCTGCTGGTATGTAGATTGGCATGTTTATATTTGCCCCAGGTTGTGTGTTTTTTCCATCCACGCTACACCTTTCTCATGGATCTTCCTTCTTGCCGATGAGTTCCACTTCCCTCTGCGATGCTTAAATGAAAATCACGTTAAGGGTCCGAGGACACAACAGCGGTAGCCCGGGGGTGACAGAACTCAAGTTAAAGGAAAAATTTGTTATGTATAGAAATCTGATTGGCAGTAAAATGCACGCCTTCTCTTTTCTCTTTTAGAATCTGTGGAAGTATTGCTATTAAAAATCATAAAGTTTTTTTTTTTTTTTTTTCCAGAGAAGACGACCAGAAATGAGACAAGTGGTAGTAGAATCAGGCCTACTACTAATATTAACTAAGTCTTGAAACTGCAAAAAAAAATAAATAATTGCTTTCAGAATGAACAGTTTTGCAGTCAGTGATTATATGTCTGATGTCATCTGGCAATGTATGTAGCAGACCAACAGTTCGACGTTAGCTACACTAATAAACGTCAACATCAATTAATGATTAAAACCACATGCACGCCAAACTTAGACATAATTTGGGCATATGCTCATTGTAAAAATGCCATCTGGACCACTGCCTAGGCCAACATTTACCAGGGGTAATTAACAGCTCCGTGCTTTTGCTTCAGTTTCAGAATAAAATCCAAACGCTACCAGATACAAATGAAAAATGACTGCAGCTATATTACCTTTGTGAATGAAATAATCACTAATGTTAACTGATCATTGGCGGCATTGGTGGCTTAGCGGCTAACATTGTCATGTTGCATCTCCAGGGTCCGGGTTCGATTCCCAGCCTCTGTTTGCATGGAGTCTGCATGTTCTCCCTGTGCTTGGTGGGTTTCCTCCCAAAGTCCAAAGACTAACTGGCATTCCCAAGTTGCCTGTAGTGTGTATATGTGTGCCCTGCTCTGAATTGGCGCTCACATTGCACCCTACGTTTCTTGAGGTAGGATATATGTGCCTAGACGATGAGTGAGTGAGTGAGTGAGTGAGTGAGAGAGTGAGAGAGTGAGAGAGTAAGCTTTAGCTTTAAACTTCAGACAACATAGAGTAGTAGACATTCCCAAATAGATGAGGCGCAAAACTGTTAATGTTTCTTCAGAGAGGTCATGACATTACACTAAACATATAACTAACTTACAACCATGATGGACAGTCAGATTCAGTACATTCACTGAAGAAAAGGAAGGAAAAAAAAAAAAAAAAAGGACAGACATGGGAGGTTAAAACCAGACACATACAATGGAAAGATACGGAGACAGGGACACGAGGCAGCGGGACACGAGGGGGACACTCCAGACATAAAGATAAGCAGACAGATGCTTAAGAGCTGAAGGTTTCATTCACACATGGCAATGCGAGACCGAGTAGATAATTAAAGTTGTCTGCCAGCACCTGGAGACATACGTAGACACGCTGACAGGCATGGACCTACATTATTATTAATATTGTCATTAACATAAGAGATTTACAGTATAACCTACTGTACATTCCCCTACACCTTACCCATCCTCTACTTTACATTTTCGTTATCTATGACAGAGCATAAACGATTTGATATATGACATGAGCTGGACTGATGAAGAGCCATTCTTTAGTGCGCTCGATCAAGCCATCAATTTGTTTTCATAAGTGTCGCAAGTAATTAATTCTTCAATTATGAGTCTTTGGCAGGAGGTTGACAGTGATGGAGAGAGAGAGAGAGAGAGAGCGAGAGAGAGAGCGGGGGAAAAAAATAAGAAACCGCATAGTTATAGCCCCCGCTCATAGCTCGGAACATGAACATCTGCTTTTCGATTTAAAGATATCAAGAAAGTCACTTGCTCAAGCACCACAGATGTTTAAAGGTCCGCTTGGTTTTTAAGATTTCTCTGATCAGCTCTGATCAGTTAGTCATATAGATGGAGCTGGATAAGAATCGGATTTTCCCAAAGCATTGGTTATACTACAGTATGAGTTCACCTGCTAACCAGAGGTATTATTAGCGAGAGCCGTCATGACATCACTGGACTGATGTTTTTCAGTCCATTAATCATGTTCTTCATACACCAAACAGCCTTGACAGTAAACCATTAACGTTAAAGCCACCTGGGATCTGGGTTTCCCTTTTACCACCAGGGCAACTCCGGCCCCTCGGGGTCGGGCCTCTGCTGGTGTACTGGTGCGATGTCTGGAACCAAGATGTTGGCACTAGATCTTTTTGATGCTGTTTGTTGCGGGTTGGGAGCCTCCAAAGATAAGACTTGCTTGTCCCATAGATACATCCCATAGGTGCTCGATCAGATTGGGATCTGGGGAGTTTGGGTCACTGATTAACCTTCACTCCTTTTACAATGAACCTGGAATGCTGGAATCAATTCACTGATATGTTGCTGGTCTAACAACACACATAATAACACACACACACAAACACACACACACACAGTCACTCAGGTGAGAATCGGAGAACAAACAGTGGCTTTAACTCAGTAGGAATAAAAGCCGCACTGATCTGACGTCACACTCGGACGAGGCTTAGCTTTGGGGATCAGCAGAGGATCAAGGCACAAAGTCTACAGGTTTAACGTGAGCACTGGTCAAGTGTTACTCTGCTATCACACGTATTATTCTGTTTGTCAACCCTGTATAAGAGCAAAATCGATGCGTTTGGTTTGGTTGGCTTTTTTTTGGGTTTTGCTTCATGCTGTGCATTATTACACCCCAAAAGAGCAAAAACCTGGAGGAAATCCACCAAGCATGAGGAGAACATGCAAACTCCATGCATACAGACCCGAGGCGTGACTCGAACCCTGATCCTGGATGTGCAAGGTGATGGTGATGGTGTTAACCAACCACACTGCCTTGAGTGTTAATAAGAACTCTCAAAAATATACTCTATATACTGTATATAATTTTAAAAAATTATAAATATGTCTACCTGTTTGGAAGAATGCAATACCTAATACTACTTTATAGATAAACAAACAAACAAAAAAAACAAACACCAGAGCTGTTGGCTGTGTGGGCAATGATGTCCAGCTCACCACATCATAAAAAATGCATTGGTGAGAGTCTTTGCATTTGTAATAAAATGCATTGATGGCATATCAGTTCGCAGTCGTGGCTCAATTTAGCAATTCATCTCTACAAAAAAAGCCTCCTGCATCCAATAAGACACGGCATGTCTGGTTCACTTCCTGCAGTTGGGTCGATTCAAAGTTGAATTGCTTTCTCGCTGCAATTGAACCATACTGCAGTTCACTTGGGACAGAGACCACCTCACTTAACCCTGTCGAACTGGTGGTTTTGGTCGGAGTGTGATTGTTGTGTTCCGGCCCCCCTAAACACCATGGTTCAAGAACTCAAACAGACGAAGGAGGTTTATATGATACGAGTGTCTACACCATTTTTTTTGTGTGTGTGTGTGTGTGTGTGTGTGTGTGTGTGTGTGTGTGTGTGTGTGTGTGTATGACTTTCATCCTCACTGATAGAATCCTGAGAGGGAAAGAGTCAGAGTGAAAAAGAGATCAGTCTTCGTGGGTCCAGATCTCGCCTAGCTTACCTCCCTTCCCTTTCTGCATGAATGATTCATAAGGCAGTAAGGAGATTCTAAGCTCACCACTGCTAAGACAGACCAGGAAATGCATGCATATTGTCAGGAGGACATTCTCTATAAACAGCTCTCTCTTTCAATACAAAAAAAGGGGGGGGGGGGATAAATAGAGCAAGAAGAGACCAAGCAACTCGTCACAGACTCAAATAAACATACTGTCTGGAGAGACATGCCAGGACACAGCGCTGGTGTTTATTTGGATTGCGACAGCCAGGGTTTTCACTGAGAAGCCTTCACGGTGCAAGAGTCGAACTATGTACTACATATACTTCCAGGCCGCAATGAATTTTCCAAAAAACTCGCCTCATTTATTAGCATTACCAGCAATGTTAATCATGACCACCTTTGGCATTCATTACTGGGTCAAACTCCGCAGGCAAACCCAAGAAGCATCTCCAGATTAGTGAGAAATAGGCAAAAAAAAAAAAAGAGGAAAAAAATAAAAGGATATAGATGCGAAGTAAAAAAAAAAAGAAATTCTGGTAACCAGAAAACCACTAGCTTTATAATCACACTGTTATATTTATGTTACTATAATCACACAAAAACACGTTAAAAGACGTCTTGGTCATCGTAAGTTTTCCTGCACTGCACACGGACCATGAAGTTTGTCACTTGCACCCAGGGTACTTGGTGAATAATCAGGGGCTCGTTCTGTGCAAAAATGCATTCCGAAGTTCCCACTGATCTAAATCGATTTCAAAGTTATGTGATATTATTTAGCACAATTTTAGCGCTTTTGTTTTCCCCGGACACTGATGATAAGTATCCAGATATGTAGTTATCTAATAGTGTATATATGTTATTTCATATTTATCACATTTCAGTTCATTCATATTAATCGCTTTACAAAATGATAGAGGGCGGCACGGTGGTTTAGTGGTTTAGCATTGTCGCCTTGCACCTCCAGGGTCCAGGATCAATTCCCGTCTCGGGGTCTGTGTGCATGGAGTTTGCATGTTCTCCCTGCTCTTGGTGGGTTTACTCCGAGTACTGCCGTTTCCTCCCGCAATCCAAACACATGCAAGTTAGGCTAAGTGGCTTTCCCAAATTTCCCGTAATGTGTGAATGTTGACCCGAGGTCCTTCCACACTTGCTAAAATTCCTAGTTGGATTACAGAGGTTCCTAGATAGGTAGATAGAAAATGGTGAAATTGCGTATATGTGAAAGGGAGTGTTAGTAAATGCTTCGTCTCTTTTGCTAGGGTTAGCTAGGCTTGTTGCAAGTTGACACTTGTGGTAGGAACGAGAATACGTTTTTGCTTGATCAGTGTGAAACGTCTTCAAAAGCAAAGTGACTGGTTAGCTGTCAGATTAGCTTTATTTAGATATACAATATACTACAACGGATACTCCCCACCCTGAGGGTATATCTGTGGTTGCTGTGGCAGTTATTTTAAGGGTTGGGTTACCAGCTGGACGCCTAATCGAATCTGAGCACTTGGGGGTGAAGGACCTTGTTCAAGGGTTCCACCAGTGGCATCCTGGAGACATCGATGCTCAACCCTTGCACCTTCTGTTCAGCAGTCCAACACCTTAACCACTGAGCCACCCCTGGCCACTAAGGCTTTTATATGCCACAGCATGTGCAAGCCACTTTTGCTTCCATCTGGCTTTCATTCACCACAAAACTTTGAAGTGTAACAATGGTCCATTAAGAGAATCAAAATGACAATCATAACCATGCCATGGAGACCGGAGACGGTATCCTTCAGATGTTTCCACATGTGTGCGAAACTCCAATTGAAGTATTTGCTAAAGGAACAACGAACAATCCCATAATCTTACATTTCATTGTTGAGCTAAGGCTTTTGTATAAAGGGGATTTAAATTGGGAACGGGTACAATGCAAGCACAGATAGGAGCTATGAAGGATTACTGGTCTCGCTCAAACTCTAGTGTTCACGAGATTTACACTCACAACTTTCTGATCGCAGACTTGGAACGTTAACCGCTAAGTCACCACAGCCAAAACCTGAATGGCAATTTCGAACATGAACTTTGAGGGAATTTTTTAAGTTTAAAATAGGATCCTTATCAAAGCAATGGCATTACAAATCTTTTTGTTGTGACACAGACGAAAAGCCAAGCACAAGACGGCGGCATGCAATTACAGAGTGCTGGCCTGCCGCAGGATAGCTGGACTTTACCGAACACAGTTCTCACAAAGAGGCACCAAATCAAAAGCACATGAAGTTCATTTTAATCACTGCTTCATTGTTGTCTTCTTCTTCTTAACTGAAAGCACTTGTTTATAGTGTCCTGGAACAGCAGAGGTGCAGCCACGTGGCTAACACAGACCTGCAGCACCAAAAAGCTTACATCATACAGTAATTAACATGGCAAGACAGGGAACAGTGTGTCCAAGTGGTAGAAAGCCCACAGCACCATGGGCTGACATATCCACTTACAGTATAACACACATGACCTTTACGAAGATATTCTGGGCTCCTTAAAGCTAGAGTATACACAAATATAGTTTTTTTTCCCCCACAGTATGATTTATTTTTACTAATAGAACCTTAAAAAGGCAGCTTTAGCTGTAATGTTCTTCAATCTGCTCATGTTCATTATTGCATGTTTAGGAGATTGTCGAGAAAGATAGAATTCAGACAGTGTAATGTATATACAGTATTTACAAGAAGAAACAAATGAATTTGTGTGATTGTTCGATGTTCTGATGATATTATGTCCTCGCCCTAACCCTTAATTGAAGAACCCAGTTTGGCAACTTCCATTGGCATCCAAAATGGTGAACGCCAATTAGCCTAATTTGCTCATCTTTGGAGTGTGGGAGGAAACCAGAGTACCTGGAGGAAACCCACCAAGCAAGGGGAGAACATGCAAACTTCACGCACACGGATTGGAGGCGCGAATTGTACCCGGTCCTGGAGGTGCAATGCGACAGTGCTAACCACTAAACCACCAAGCCATCTGTAGAAAAACAGTCTTTTTGCACATTTTTAAATAAATAAATGTGCCTTTAACTTTATCTGTGTTTTATTAATATCTCTTATACATATAGTTTTGGGGAAAATAATCTAGATGGAACCATATATGGTAACTTCATCATCTTGATTTGCAACAACAACAACAACAAAAAAAAAGAAATCACGAAAAAGTAAAAAAGAAAACACCTTGGAATTTTGTGCCATATACAGGCCCAAGATTATACATTATTTTTGCTCACTGGTCTGTTTCCATGTCTACAACACTAATGTGTCATACAGCTGAAAAATTCTGACACATATGGAGGACGGATGTTATACGGAACAAAAGCGAAGAAACATAAAAGACACGTTCTCTCTGGAGGCAAAAAGAAAAGATGTACCAAAGCGCATTCACTTATGTGATCCAGTAATGCTCAATGTTGCTCCAGACGGTGGGATGAAAATCCCATCATGTCTGAGCCGGTGCCAAGCTCAGATGGTTCCTTCCAAAAACCCAGGCTTCTTGACAGTTCTGCTAGATGAAGACAACTGGGATCTCGATATATTGTCCTGAGCAACATGGCGGTAACCTCAGGCTGCTGTTGGCAGAAAGAATCACTGAAGATACTATTAAAAATAATGGGGCTCAGCAATCTGTACTGGTGGAACACAGCAAGGAAGAGTCAAAACTTCCACCTAAACACGGTCAACCATTGTTGTGAAGTAATCCATCGTTTAGTTGCTGAAAAGCTATTACTTCTCATGGTTATTTGTTCGTGAAAAGCCACTGCATGACTCCATTTGTCTCTAGACTCTGAGCACCCTTTTCCCAGCATGCACTGATTGGCTCATTCTTAACACTCCATGTTGGAGGTCATCTGCCCATAACAGAGGTATTTCTATTGTACTCTACACCCTACTATTTCCACAGCATGAGAGGGGGGTTCCTGCTCTGTATACCCCACCCCCCATTTCTTCCCCTCCACCACCACTAGCCCCCCCAACCCCACCCCCCATACTCCAATTTCCTGGACACCAACTGTTGAGGTCAGCATGAAGGCCAGTGCTTCAGAGCCTTGAAGTCATCACTCAATGCTATTAGCTGAATTAAAAAGGCTAAACAGGTGAAGAAATCCCTCACAGCTGGCAAATTGCTCAGAACTATTCTTACATTGGAATAATAAGACAAAAATGCACGGCATGGCCATGTGATCATGCTGTGAACTTCATTGCCTGCTACAATGAAATGCATGAATGCGTTCAATCCTGCAAATTTATGTTACACAGCAGCCACGATGACTGTACATCTACAAACACATCATATTGGACAGTCCCAGCCAGATATCTTAATGATTTCTACTTCCTCAAAACAGTTTACTCATATACAGACTGCTGTGAAATAGTATTTGCTCCCTTCTTGTTTTAGTTTTTTTTGCATATTTGTCACACTAACCATAAATGATTAGGATCATCGTCGTCTGATATAGGGTACCTGTATGGTACAGGTTTATGTACACACTCCGGACGATTAGCCTAATCTGTATGTTTTCTGTGGGAGGAAACCCACCATGCAGGTGGGAAACACCACAGAGGTGGGAAACGGAACCTGGCCGAGAACTGACCCCGGACCCTGGAGGTGCAAGCCACCGTGCCGCCACATGACTGAGATCATCAAACAGCCTTTTAACATTACACAAAGATAACACAATACAAATTATAGCTTTTAAATGTTGATTTCATTTATTTTCATTCATTGCGGCCCTATGTGAAAAAGTAATTGCTCCCTAATCCTAATAATTCCAACAAATGTATGTAATCTAGCATTGAGTCTTTCACATCACTGTGAACAAATTTTGGCCCACTCTTCTTTGCAGAATTGTTTTAATTCAGCTACATTCAGGCTTTTTCATAACATGATCAAACTCAACATTTCTTCAGTACACCATACTGTTTGCTTTTCTCTTTATAATGTTATACCGTATGATTTATCATCACTAAGAAGTCTATAGACTCCCTTTTTGAGTCTGCTTCCTCTCAAGGTTTTTCCCTCGTGTCATCTCATTTAGTTTTTCCTTCACAAGGCCGTATCTGGGTTTTTCATTACGGATCTAAATCTAAATACCGATGCCTGTACAAATGCTTCGTGATGATGCATATTGTTCAAAGTTCCATAGAAATAAAATTGACTTGAATTGAGTTTCCTAAACAAGTCTGAATTTCAAAACACTCCTGAAACCAGATCCCGCATTCAGAGGTTAAATCAGTAATCTAATTTCAACCTAGTTACAATTTTCTCTTAAAATGATCTCATGGATCTCATGGTTTAAAAAAAAAAATGTTTGAAAAGAATTTCCTGGGAAACCTCAAGAGAATTCTATTTATCTCTTTTGCAGAATGCAGTATTTACAGTAATGTAGAAGGAGAGACCTGCTTCCTGCAAGAGCTGTGATCTATTGCCCCTCATCTCATGTTGTGCTGCTCTGCAAAACCTGTGAACATTCAACATTTCAGCATTTTGCTCCACAGGGAAATAATGCTCACGTTTCCTGCCTCAAACTAAATTAGAGCTAAAATGGAAACGCAGAGTGCCAGAGGGAGGGGAGGGGAGGAGAGAGAGAGAGAGAGAGAAAGAGAAAGAAAAAAGAAATGTGCTGATAATCAGCCACCGGTGCTCCTAAGTTCACACAGTAAAGTTTGCTCTGAAGAGACAACACGCCATGAACCAAGAGTGGGGTCATTCTGGTAGTCGAACCTAATTAATCTGTGTTTCAGGGAGTTAAAATAACAAAGTCTACTGAGATACAGAGTCTCAGGTGGAAAAAAGCACTTCTGTCAAGTTCAGGATGTGACGGCGCTTTTGGGGCCCCGTTTCATTACTGTTCACCATGCCCTCATCAACCTCCACTCACCACTTGAAAGCGCACATCATTGATGTCACAGAAGAGGCCACTTAGGGAGGTGCTGCCGTTTCAGAAAAGAGACTTCGGGCAGACTTTCCCCTGGTGATTCCAGGCGAAGTGATTTTGTTGATTCGCAAACCATACAGTACATCCTAAAAATAAATAGCTAGAGTATGAAGTCGGTTGGTACATCAAATCCAATTTAAACATAGACAAAAACTGCTAGGACCAGCTTTGTCTGCCATTGGTACTGATTTCAAAGATAAATGACATCACATAGCAATGACTTCTGGCCAGCTTCTGCCCCTGAAGTCCTCCTTATATTGATATGCTCCCTCATTACTGCCATTACTCGATAAAGATTTGGAATGGTTCCAAAAATGGTGACAGGTTTCCCCCTCTGGGGAAATGGCATGGGCATGTTTCAACACAACTGCAACACAGCATTGGCATTAAATACCGCACAGCTGATACCTGCCACAGTTTTCCAGCTGAGCATTAATAAGGCAATGATGAGAGCAGGTAAATAGGTAAGAATATAGTACTAAGTAGCGATGGAATACTTTTTTTTTTTTTAATTAAGAATTTTAATTCTTAATTTTTATCTCTTAATTAAAATATCATCTGCGATGGCAAAATGTTGTAGTTTGCAACTCCAAACTATTCATAGCATCCTGTGTGGTACGAGCAAATTACTTGGCATTTGTTTAGAATTGTAACAAAATCCGAATAAGAGTTTAATATCGTATCAGGATTTTTATAAAATTGTGATATTAACAGAATTGCAATGCAAATCGAATCAACACCCGGGCATCGGGATGTCCCTGGTGATTCCTGTATCTAGTACCGTAATAAGAAACCTATTTATTTATAGTGTATCCATGTTATTACCACTGCATCCAGTGGTATTAAATGATCGATCAAAACGATGTTTCTATAATCTTAATACGTATTTACATTACCATGCTAATCATAGGCATATTTTTGCAGCTCAAACATGGTAAAATCATCTACATCTCACTTCCCCTTGGTATGAATGTGTATTGTGAAAGTGAACTGGTGTCCAATCCAGGGTGTACAGTATCCTCCACTTATCCCCCTGAGCACTTGTTCCCTGTAAACAGGCTACTGAAAATGGCTGAATGGATCAATTCACTGAGTTTAATGAGTAATTAAATGTGGCCTGTTCCGTATAATATTATTTTTCTTACTTAAAAAACAAGTGCAGCATTTCAAGAATTCAAAATAACTTCAAATACGAGAGTAACATTGCATTTTAAATTAAACTCAAACAAAAGGCTACATTCTTACAGAGCAGCATGTATTTCTGTCATCCAGCATAAGTATTATTTCGAAACAAACTTGGCAAATAAGTCACTCCTACCACACGGGATGAAAATGTTTAAATAGTTCAGAGTGCACCACCTGTAGTATTATAAAGAAATGGTGACATTTTACCTCCTCAAATGCCTTTCCTGACGCAACACTCCCATTTTATCCGGGTTTGGGACCGGCACTGCATTCAGTGGCTGAGGTTTGGGCACTGGCCGGGAATCGAACCCAGGCCTTCCGCATGACAGGCGAAACACCTACCACTGAGCCACCAGTGCACCACCTTCTAATGCACACAATATTCATCTAAATTTGAAACTTGGTTAATGAGTGGGTTTGAGACTAATTCATTTTGAACAGAGTTTGGAGAAAAAGGCAGATTGGAGGCTTTAATTGTGGGAAATTGTTTAATAATGTAACATTATTAAAATGCGTTTCTGTTGCGCCAACCGGAAGCTTCTGTGCTCGGTACAGAATCGCCTGATCATCAGTCATGGCCAATCAAACCAGATTCTGGTCACTGGCTGATTGACCGTCTCATCTCCATTATAAAAGTAAAAATGATCTTTTAAAAGATAAATTTTGGAGTCAGTGTCGTGATTCTTTTTTGTGAATGACCACACAAAAGAATCGAGATCCCTCCCGCCCCCTCCCATCTCTATATCTTCTATATAATTAAAAAAAACAAGTCGCATTAAAAGTGTCTAATAAAAAGTTATTCTGGCTAACATGGTTTCTGCTCCTTGCCACGGTGTCAGATGAACAGTAGCACCTTGTTTAGTTAGTATTATGTTATATTAAGCTTAACTACTGTATAGTTCCTAATGTCCATAAAACAAGATAAAGGGCCTTGAATGTTCAAAAAGCATACAGTCCATTATATCCAGGCAAATCATTTACATCCTAATGCATTCTGGGTTTTCATATTTGGCACAGTTAAATGCCACGACTGCAGATGTGTGATAAAGCAACAATCAGCTTCAGACGGAGACATCAAAGCAGCCGAGAGTGATCGTGAACCGGGGGAACTCTGTTCAGTCCCTGCACAATTTTTTTTTATGCTACACCGACGTGCTTTTTAAAGAAAGAAGCGGAACAGAAACTGCTAGCAGCTACATGCACTTACTTTCAAACCAGAAAGAGAGCGATAGAGAGCGAGAGAATGAGAGAGAGAGAGAGAGAATATGACCCGGTTTGTGATGAGTAGGGAGTGTAAGGGTGTTGATTCTCCTTTCTTCTTTTGTCATTTGTGAGTAGAAAGGAGAGGAGGCAGGAAGAGTTCTCTAAATACTCTGCCCCAAACCCAGTCTCTCTGTTACAGGAAACCAGGATGAAGTCATTTCAGAAAAATGCCACAATCAGAGCGTCAAGGTCAGAGTGTGCTGAGCGAATATCTGTCCCAAGGTATAATCACAGCACAGCTGGAACTTTATTCTGCACTCTGCTCAGGTATGTAGCTCAGTGCTTAATGCAAACAGTGGTTTAGAGTGATCCTCAAAGACGATGTTATAGGCCAATAAAAATGGCAAAGAGTTCATCTTAAGCCGTGCATGACGCAACGGCTAAGTGTCTGTAAAATGCATGAGGAAATTATTTTTTAAAGTGCGTTTGTGCTTCAGTTGCACTTTGGTTTAGTAGGGAAATTTCTCAGAAAGTCAAAGAAGAGGCATCTCCAACCATGCAGAAAGAGAGCGAGAGAGAGAGAGAGAGAGAGAGAGAGAGAGAGAGAGAGAGAGAGAGAGAGTACTTCTGGGTCCTATGCTGACCCAGTTCCAATGCAAATACAGAGTAATACTGACACTAACGAACTGTCTACATGTCTGTCTGCAATAAAAGCCAGTCAAAACAGTAAAACCTCAAGACACAAACACAAACAAAAGTGGCTACATGCATACAAATACGAATGCACAAAGGCACACGGACACAAACACACCGAGGTTCATCACACATATGATTACTAAACCTGCTCTCTTTAAATCCTATCCTAATTTGAGGTGGATGAGTGCTCAGATCGCTGGGAGGTCAGTCTGCTTGAGCTCCATCATACCAAGTCCATCTGCTCCACAGCTGCAGGACTTCTTTTTTGATACCACACACACACACACACACACACACACTGATACTGCCGGAAATCATTACTTACACAGCTTCAAGATCAGCAAAGCCCCATGTCTCACAAACATATATCAAACGTTTGGACACAAGTTTGGATTTATTTTCTACATCCTAGAACAATACTGGATTTTTTTCAAAGCAATGAAATAACACATATGGCATTTGGTAATTAAGTTTTAACAACAACAACAACGGTCAGTTGTTATTTTAAGGCCAGAAGGTCAGCTATTCTGGAATAATTCTTGCAAGAACAGTGCATTAAGAAAAAAAAAAACATCGAGCACCATGATGAAACTGGCTCTCATGAAGACCATCCCAGGAAGGCATGGAAGGAACTTACCTCTGATGCATAGGAGAGGTGCATTTACCACCCTCAAAAAATCACCAATTAACAGCATGTATCATAAGCAGAGGTGGGTAGAGTAGCCAAAAAATGTACTCAAGTAAGTGTAGCTGTACTTCAACATAATATTACATTAAGTAGAAGTAAAACGTAGTCATCCAAAATATTACTCGAATAAGAGTAAAAAAGTATTCTGTGAAAAGATACTCAAGTACTGAGTAACTGTTTCATCATAAAGTCCGATTTATTAATATATTTTTAAGAAATTATGTAAGCAGTCAGACAAAATGATAAAATAATGTTCAAATTGCAACATTTCCAAATAATAAAAATAATGAAATAAATGTACTAAAATAAATTAATAAAACTAAATATATTTATAAAATAGCAACTTTTGCTATTTTTGAAATTTCCTAATATCTCACTTTTTTCACAATATAAAGCTTTTGAAACAAATCCCTACTGTAGGTGACATGTGTATGTTTGAACAGTGTAACTATTTCCTGTGTAAGATATACTGTATATTCAGTCGCCCTGCAAATGACTCAGCAGAAAATAACATTAGAACATGTGTACAAGAGTCTCACTTAACCATAAACTGTGTCCAGCAGAACAAATGTAAGAAAATTATATATATTTTTGGCCTCTAGTTTATTTTCTTAATTATATATGTTAAGGTTACACCATTAAATAAAACAGTTAAATTAACCGCTACATGTTTGATTCACTGTCTACCACTGCTGAAGACAAGCCCCTCCCCCGATCTTCCCTTTCTGTGTGCTCATTGGACTCCATGCGCTTATTGTTATTCCGTCTGATTGGTCAAACAGAGTCATGTGATGATTGTTGCTACATCTGATTGGAGAAACACAGTCACGTGGTAGCTCCACCGGCTGCATTTCTCTGGCAATCACAAAGAATATCGAATAAATGGTTAGAAAAGTATTTTTCTTTTAGATTTTTCTTCTTCTTTTTCAAGTAAAAAGTATGGTGCTGTAAAACTACTCATAGAAGTTTTTTTTTTTTTTTTTCAAAAAGTCACTTAAGTAAATGTAACAGAGTAAATGTAACTTGTTACTACCCACCTCTGGTCATACTGTAAGTAGCAGACACATCTCAATAACAACTGTTTAAAGCAGATTATTGCATATTTTGGATGCCTTCAGCACTGTTTTACAATGTAGAAAGAAATAAAAATCAGGAAAGACCATGGAATTAGAAGGCGTGTCCTAACTACTCACTGGTAGCACACACACACAGAGGTTTCTATACATTGTCCGTTTTTAGTTAAAATCCCCCAGAGACACAGTATTACACAGTATAACTTCAATCGATATTGTTCACACTGCCTCATGCTATATACTAGATGGATATATTACTATATGATATACCGGCACAGGGTCAAGAGTCAGGCATGACCTCATCATGGCTGTTGCTAGGCACTGCATAGCTGTCAAGCCTAAGCACTTTACATAAAGGAATTCTATACCAACAGTTTTGATTATGAGGACTGCACATCCATTACACTGTCAATCACTTGACCTTCAATGCTGTGAATCCTCCAGCGAATGTTGCGGGTATAGTTCTGCTCGACGTGCACATACACACCCACCCAGCCCCCATCACCACCCACACATACACATACACACACGCACGTCATTCCCCACTCCCATGACCTTGAGTTTTATTTCTGTGTGTACAGTGTGATTCCTGCACAGCGTCGACAACAGAAACCAACTGCAGTGAGCAACAGGAACCTCCATCAGCATTACACTTTGTTCCCTAAAGAGTCAGGCAGCGTCAGGGACAATACTATACACGACAGATCCATCATCAGCATTCACCCGAGTCAGAACACGCAGCTGGGATTCGGGACGTAAACAGGAAGGTGATGCAAAAGGAAATGACCATTGACCTCGGAGAGAAAATCAGCCCTGCTTACTGAGGGCTCGGATTTATTGGATACGGATACGGTGTAGGCAAATTATAGAAAGAAAAATGTACCAAAAAAGAATAAAAAATAAATAAAATGAACAAAAGCAAAGCAAGTAAAGGTGCGATGGAAATGATCCTAGAATGGCATTAATGAGAGGAGGAAGGAGATGGAGGAAGGAAAGGCGAGCATGGAAAAAATGTTATCTGAAAAGGCCGGGGTGTTTAATTAAAGTGATTAAAACAGCAGGACTCATTTGCTTTTGCTCTGCGTAACACGCTCACCCGCGAGTGTAATTGCTCCTCATTGACACATGGCACGGAACATTCCTTACATGCTGAACACTGCGTCAGACAAAAGGAAATAACCCACCAACACACACACACACACACACACACACACACACACACACACACACGGAAGCCACAGAGCATTCTGCTTTCTAAAAAGAATTCCATCCAGAGATCAGAGCGGTTAATTATACAGAAACGCAGGTCAGTGAGTGCTACAACAGCGGGCCTTAGAGAAACAATACACTGGCGGATCTTTCAAGTTTAATTCAGCAGAGAAAAAGAAATAAACAATAAGACATGACCAATTTTTTTAAACAGAGAAGAACAAAAACACATGAGTTTTCAGAGTTTCACTCTAATCTGTACCAGACTCCTGTACCAGATCATTGCTCTGTAGGGAACCGTCTCAAACTCCCAATGCCATCAGAACTGTCTAGGACATTAACATACCCCTAAAAAAGGCTTAAAAAAAAAAAAAAAGGAACAATATATAGTGGGATGGTGGCTTAGTGGTTAGCACTGTCGCATAGCATCTCCAGGTCCTGGGTTCGATTCCCACATTGGGTTTGTGTGCATGGAGTTAGCATGTTCTCCACATGTTTGGTGGGTTTCCTCTGGGTTCCCCGGTTTCCTCCCACAGTCCAAAGATATGTAGATAAGGCAAAATGGCATTGCCCATTGCGTATGAATGTTGACTGAAGGTCCTACCGCAGTTGTAAAAAGTGAATAAATGCAATAGACACCAGTGGCCTCCATGGTCCCGGGTTGGACTGCAGTGGTTCCTAAATGGATGGATGGATATACAATATGTAGTTTCACATTTGCTGCGTTTCATTTTGGCTGTTTCATACATAAGTGTTGCTGTGTGTCAGACTCGGTCCAAAGGTTTATCAAAAATGCAGAAACTCTTCCAAGTTTTGTCCACGCTCACTTTAACCATGTGAACCATTTAACCCTGCTAAATCATAGTGTGACTCTACCAATCCAAAAAACAGAACTATTTACTCAAAACGTCGCTTTGTTTAAGCTTAACAGGCTCTGACGCTCCCAAAGCTCCAAATGTCACATTTTATTAACTTTGCGTAAATCACTTCGTGACGCCCTTACGGGTTTTGCCGCGCAGTTCTTAAATCACAGCAGCGCAACTCGACAGGTTTCCAACACTTTGTTGAAATCTGCTAAATATTTACCCTGACTTATTCATTTAAATCTTTAAACAGCAGACTTTCACAAGCAGACATATCACTATATACACCAGATGTACAGAGCATATAGAACTCATTTTTGCCTGGGCAAAGCTGTTACCATAACATGCAGTAAATTATGACCCATTGAATATTTAACATGCATGTCAGCTTTTCTTTCCACAGGTTTTCATCTTTAGGGTAGAAGTAGTCTGTTAATACAAAGTGAAATTATACAAATCAGGCTTTATGCAGGTTTTGCAGGTTTTTTGCAGCTTGGCTAAGGCCTGGCTAGCTTAAACTCTTATTCAGATTTTTTTTTTTTGTCAATATTATACATATATATAAAAGCTACAGGGACATAGGAAGGGTCTGTACACGTCAACAGAGAACACATGAGGATGAGCAAAAACTTTTTTTAAAGTTATGTGCAAAAAATTCCAGAATTCTACTTCTATATGTAACTGATGTACAGTACGGTGCAAAAGTGTTAAATTTTAAAATATTAAACTATGTACAATAAATTATTTTAATTAATATAATAATAATAATAATAATAATAATAATATTTTATTTACTCCCAACCAGTTGCAAATCTTCGTCATTATTTAAATTCTCAATACATTTTTACTGAATAAGAAAGAAACAGCGTTCTGCACTGAAAACAGACATCGACCCGTATTTGCCATAAGGCTAGCTTTTCTGAAGTCTAGAAAGTGCTTCCTTTCAAAGGTTATGTGAGCTTGGTAAGTTATCCTTTAATGCATTAAGACTTCTATGATGTGTGTGTTACTGGGCCTGATCCATGGGCGCGTGTCTACTAGAACACGATCCCGACCCGCGTGATTAGAGCTCAAACCAGGAAAAAGACCCAAAGACAAACACCACAGAAATGAACCACTACGGACTACCACAGAGAAAATGTGCCAAAAATAGTTTTGAACACATGCCAGAGAACGACTCCACCCACCCACACACACACACACGCACACACACACTTGTCTTTCCAATTTCAGACATCTCACCCTATTCATCAGTGCATCAGTACATGTTAAGAAGCCTCCTCCTCCTCCTTTTTTCTCCCTTTATTTAAAGAGGCATAGAGTAAAGGAGGCGGAGCACGGGGATCCGTTCAGACTGGAGCCCCTGCCGTCATGCCGTTGCCTAGCACCCAGTCTCATTCAGACCTGGCAGTACGGGAGTTAATTAGTAAGAGTATAAAAGAGAGCATTAGACAGACATACATGCCACCGCACTTACACACTACAACTACATCAGATGTGGAATGTACTAAGATTTAGTGTGTGCGTTCACACTTGTAGTTCGGTTTCTCTTGGTTTGGACCTAAGCATAAAATGATTAGTTTAGTTCTGGTTCGCCTAACTTCCACACTGGCATTTTCAACATGTGGATTTTATATATGGTGGTAACATGATGAGTCTATAAAATGCAATATTATACACTGAAAACAACCCAAGCACGGTCCAGACGGGGAATAAAACAGTTCCCAATGCGCCGTTGCATGATTTGTGACTTGCTTCTATTCAGTCAGTCACCAGTGATGTCTGTCTCCCACACACGCACACAAAAATTATAAAAAAAAAAAAAAAAAATGAAATAAAAGACCTGTTTTTATTTTATCCATTGAAAGGCTTTCTGGTATAGGGTAGCACACCAGTGTACATGCTAGAACAGGAGGACAGCCTTCAATAATGAGAGCATTCAAAAACAAGACATTTCATCAGACCGTTCAACTGTCATGCCTGTCAACTCCCTGCCTGTCCGAATGTTGTCTCTTCTCCATCAGATGTCAGAGATCAGACTTGGTTCGTTTATACATCTTTGGTCCGTGGTGAAGTTTCACTTTTCAATCGAATCCGCACCAGATTTTAGTTTGGAAGTGGACTGAAGCTGACCCATCTTGTCAAGGGTTCGCTTGCTTGGTGCAAACAGATGGCAGATGACTTGGCGGTCCAGACGGCAGCGTTCAACCTTGTTCAAGTGAACTGCACGAACAGAACAACCACACCAGAGTTCATTTGAATCGAACACACCCATAATGGCAAAGACAGACTGGACAATTTTTGGCAAACTGTCAGAATTTTGAAAAGCAAATGGTTTTCCCACTAGGTTTTGGAGCCGGGCTGTATTGATTTGTGCTCATCAACAATATAATATAGTGATGCTGATGTTGAGTAAGAGGTCTGGGGTGCCATCCAAAAGGTCTTCATTTGGGTTGGGGTCAAGGCTCTGTTCATGACACTTGACATCACCGTTCAACACCAACCTTCTTGGAGCTGGCTTTGTGCAAGCAACAACGCTAAAATTTCAACTATGTCTAAAGGGGAAATGCTGAATGTTAAACCTCAGAACAGCATGTGGTTGGCCAAGCTGTAATGAATAAGCTATAAAATATTCCTGTGTAAAATTTAAACTTTTAATTCTGAACTGCATCTACAAGAATAACAAGGTGACATCTTTGCAACTGTACAGGATAAGACGTTGTATGTCTTTGCTGGTAGAAAAGAAAGTGGCGAAAGGAAAACTAAAAACAAACATCAATCCACGTGTCCCAGGGTGTCGAGGAGGTCAAGTCATGTCTTTATGGTCGGTCACTTTATCAGATCAGGCTTAAATTGCACATACTGTAGCCTAGACATCTCAAATCAAACGTTGCTTTTTGCATTGTCAATTTTTTATTTGCTGAAACTGCGGTTTTCTTTTTTGTTCGCACAAAGCCAGCTCTATGAAGACACAGTTTGTTAAGGTTGGGGTTAAAGAGTGAATTTGGGTGTTAATCACAGAGCCTTGACCTCGAGCCGAACGAACACATTTTGGATGAACTTGAATGCTGAAGGCATCCCAGACCGCCTCACTCAACATCAGGTTAAACAAATAAACATAGGTAGAAACTGTTGCTAGGCACCGTAGCGTGGTCAGGCAAACCACTTCACTGCAAGAGACTTGTGCTGAAAGTTACTAAAGCAAGTAAATTGTTTCCGGGGAATCCTGGTTTAAGACACAAGGATGACGTGTTGTTGGAAGGCAAGCTGAGGTCAGAGTTTTTAAGTCAGGAGAACTTTATGCATTACATTGCACACTGGCTGCTTCCTCTCACAGCTTTGGATGTGTGAGTGTGCGTGCATGGGTGTGCACATGGATGAAACAGTGAAAGAGAGATTGTTCCTAGAAAATATTGATAAATGTGACCTAAAGCACTCCTTCGGGATCAGACAGTCGGTCAAAGACAAGAGCAATGCTTTGATCTATATCAGTGGTGTGATCTTGGCTTTTCTCTCACTCTTTTACTTCTTACACACACACACACACACACACACATCGGTTGTTTTTGAGTAGTCAGTAGGGGAGGGAACGTCAAACCACATCTAATCAGCAAATCTCAAATTCACTTCCCAGTAACAGTAATCAAAGTAGAGAAACATTCCTTTAAATGGCGATTTCTTTTTCAACTCTGCCTTTTTCATTTTAAAGATTCAATTTGTTTTTCTAGCATAAAGCAGAGCATCTTTTTCATCAGAGGAGTTTAGAGGCCACCTCTATATACTGTGAGCATCTGGTCATTCTATATCCGCAGAATAGTGATGATAATCGCTAATAGGGTTTTGCCAAAGAGGGAAAAGAGAGATTATTATTTATGAGGCATTACTGGAGAGGAGGTAAAAGTTCATTACTTCATCTTCTATACTGCTTATCCTGTACAGGGTCACAGAAAGCTTGGAGGTTATCTCAGGAGACTTTGGGCACAAGGCAGGATACACCCTGGACAATCCATCACAGGGAACATACACAATATTAGTAATTTGGAAACGCCAATTAACCTAAACTGCACCAATTTTTTGGACTGTGGGAGGAAACCGGATTAAACCCACCAAGCACAGGGAGAACATGTAAACTCCAGGCACATAGACCCGAGGCAGGACTCGAACCCTCAACCTGGAGGGCCAAGGCCACAGTGCTAACCACTACACCATACACCAAACCCTAAATGTGTACCCAAAACTGTTTTTTTTTTTTAGGTAAACTGCTGCATAATAATTGGAAGATACTCTTAATAATGAGTATGGGGGGGGGAGATGGGGAAAAAAATAACAGCGAATTAAAAACTTTTGTTTTATATATTTTTACCCTACCTTCCTACCACTACCATAACATGTATAAAAACATTGCGACTCGGTTAATTAACAATATCTGTGGACGGTTTTATTTTCCCATTTATCTTGTTTTGCCTTACGATATTTGAGGAGTTTATACCTCAAGGTGTAAAATACAGGCGACACGCCGCTGCAAATCAATTAACATGTTTTACATAAATTAGACTAATTAATATGCAAATTAATTACTTCAAGAGAGTATTAAATCTTTTGAAGCCCATTTCTGCCATCTGGAAGACAAACTATTAGTAAATGTAACTAGGTTACTAGAAATATATATATAGCACTAATGAAAACTGAAAAAGTAACTTAAAGTTGTGGATAAAAACCTAAAGCTATGCACATAATGATAATGAAAACACAATGCTTGAAACAACAAAAACCTAGTCCAATAAGTTTGCATTTATCTGTACAATATGAGCATAATTTCTGGTTGGATTCGGGATTGGAACCGTCACAAGACACAAAATGCCAATATGTCCCTCAAATAATACATTAGAATGCTCATCTTTTGGCTGCTTCCATTGCAGATCCATGTATACAGTGGGTCATCCAATCTGCACACAACTTTTACGACGGTTGCCCTTTCTGATGCAACCCTCCCATTAGATCTGGATTTGGGACAGGCACTACATGGACTGGCTGGGAATCGAACTGGGGCGAATGGAACCTGTCAGACGAGATACTTACCACTAAGCCACAATCCAGCCATTTAGGAACCCCTGTAGTCCAACTATGGACCATGGAGGTCAATGGTGAAAATTGCATTCATTTCCATTTACGACCTCTGGTCAACATTTACATGCACATTCACATACTACAAGCAATTTTGGGAGTGCCAATTAACCTAATCTGCATGGTTTTAGACTGTGGGAGGAAAAACAAAAACTCCATGCTCACAGACCCCCAGCCGGGAATCGAATGTGCTAACCACTAAGCCACTGTGCTGCCACTTAGCCACCAATGCCCAAATAATATATCATCATGAGGAATTAAAAACATGATAAAATGGTTGACTTTCCAAGAAAAAAGTAATATTCTCCAATTTTAAGCTGGCAAACTTAAAAAAAAAAAAAAAAGGAAAATTTATTTCCCAGCAGGGAATATGATATTTACTATTACTGTAGTAAATACAGTATTAGTTTTTACTAACACACTGATACAAAATTGGTGCTTTTATATAAAGTGAATGATTTCACTGATTTCCAACTGTACTAGTTGGGATATTTAGACCATGCTGTTTTGCTACATCTCCTCGTCTTAAAATTAATGCGAAAGTGGGTATTAAAAAATATCCTTGGGGTGTTGGGTGGTCTCATTGCCTAGTAGGGACACCTACTACATGGGTGGAGATCTCAACCCTCGACTTGAACTATCGGTGTGTTTGCGAAGCAGAAACCAGAAAATTCAGTCTACTTTTTCTGGTCAGATGGTTTACTGTAAATGTATGGATAGGAAGCTAGTAATTTAATTCACCAGAGGCATTAAAACCCTTTAAATACATTAGCAAGCTAATGAAATTTAGCTAAGCTCAGCAACATAGCACACGTTTTAAGAAGAGCCACATAAAGAATAAAATAGATTTATTTCAGCAGCTGTACTATGTACAATTCTAGACAAATAAAGATGATCATTCATCTAGAAAATTTGTTCAGAATATACCAGTTTCTTTTTTTGTTGTGCTTTTCTTTTTTCCTCTCAGTGTAAGAGAGAGAGCTGACATGCTAGCAGCTAGTAGCGGTGAGTCAATTGGGCTTAAACCAACAAGAAAACCATGTTCGGATTGATTTAAAGACTGAATTTGAAATGAGACACTGTAGTGCTTATTAGTGTTACTGCTGTTAGTGCTTCCCTGACAGAACAATGTTAATCATTTATAATAGGGATGGGAATCACCAGTCACCTCCCGCTACAATATTCTCACAATAATATTCTTAACCTCGGTGCCAAATCAATGAAAATTCCTATTCTATATGTATCACAATTTGATAAATATCCTAATAATTTATAATAATTAAATCATTTAACAGTTTTCTTACTTAAAAACCAAGGACAGGTTGGTTTAACATTTAACTTAAAATTACCTTAAAGAAGAAAGCTACATTGCTACTTAGCACACATCTGCCATATTTGTTATTTCTAAACAAACTTAGAAAATAGTTCACTCCTAACACATGGTGTAAGTGCGACACCAGTGCGATCATAAATAAACAGTGACATTTTACCAACACATTTATTCAAACACCTCCAAAGTCTCAAAACTCGATTTGACAGTGAGCATGCCGGTTGAGTTATTGTGAGCATGTGAGCGCATGCGGCTTCTAATGAGTGCACGCAGGGATTCTAGCATACGATTCTCGATTAATTTGCGCTCGTGGTGTTTCGAGACTGGTGTAAGTGTGTGTTTATGTATGAGTGAGGTTGAGACTAATTCGCACACAGAGTTAGATTCTTCCCACATATCTACTTTATAACATGGAGTACATGGCAATAAAATTACCACTGCTACTAAGGCAATGCTAATAGCGCTGCTAATTGTTTGACACTTAATCTTTTTGTAAATAGGAGTTTAGAGCAGGGTTACCAAGTTCAACATAAGACAAAAAGGGAAAAAAAGTATTTAAGTCTTTACTTATGTACCACAAGTGTGTACGGAGCTTTCACTGCACTTTATGAGGGAAAACACAGAACACTGCTGTTAGCTGTATGAGCTACGGGTGGCATGATGGCAAATGGGTTTATATTGCAAGTGCAACAGTGATCCAGTGTTCACCTGAACAGCCCTGAGGGTGAACCTTTTACTTCACATGCCTGCTGTAACTCTCACGAAAAAACATCACTTTATTAACGGCAAACTCTAATGTCATTACCATGTATACATTTTACTGGAAATGCTTCTTTGAGGCTGTCTAGTGACATCCTCAAAGGATGTCTCATCACAAGTTGGACTACTAAATTTTCAAGTTGCACATGTTCCTTGACTGGTATAGTAAACACTTAATGTACAGTATATACAACTTTGTAAGAGTAGTAGAATAGTATCAAATAGTCATCTACAGGCAGCCTCCAGAAGAATTATCCACTAGGGATTTCTGTACAAACTGTTTCCATGCATGTTCATTATCTATTCTGAAGCAAAACACCAACCAAGTATTGTTTTGCATAATGCATGCTCTACACTTCATTAGGAATAACCGTACACCTGCTTATTCATGTAATTATCCAATCCCATGGAACCTGACTGTCAAAAACCAATAAATAAATGAATAATTTTTTACATTTTAACCACTCAGATTCGGTTACCCTATATCGACTGCAGCCTCAAGCGCCATTCACAAAGATGGGAATATTGCCCCTTGTTGCCTCTCGGCATTCTGCACGGGAAGAAACAGAGGCGGAATCTGGGATCAAGATAGACTTGCCTTTAATCCGGGAGCAGAGGTAGAGACAGGGGCAAGATGAAATCTGTGTGAAATGGGAAAGCCGCCCAACATGGAACCCGAAGCTGAGGTTTTGAGACATGTGATTTGCGCCACATGCCGTTGGGAAGCTTAAACAAGAGTACATCTTATACGGAGCATATCAGCATTACTCCCCGCATTTAATTAGTGCTAAAGCTGTAGTGCCTCAAGAACAATAAACTGAAATATTAGCTGAGATTGAGTCTAATCAGTAGCGCTAAGGCTTTTATTTTTGGGTTATGTTCATAAGTGCAAGAGACAGCACTCGCCTCAAATCAGAGGCACAGAAAAATGTAAAAAAATTATATTTTTTAAAAGACAGATTCCACCTTCAGTGTTGTTTGGTTGCAAGATTTCAGATTTGTCCACTATTGGTTAGGTTGTCAAATCTCAATCCTAGAGCATAAAAGTGTGACTTACATTTATGATATTTGGCAGATACCCTGATCCAGAGCGACATCCATTTATCTCATTACACATGTAAAAAGTTAAGGGCCTTGCTCAAGGGCTCAACAGTGGCAGCTTGGTGGTGCTTGGATTTGAACCTGGGACCTTCCGATCAGTAGCTCTACACCTTAACCACTAAGCTACCCCTGCCCCCAGCATGGGTTCTGTGTAAAAGTGCAAAAATGTGCTTTCATATTTGTATATGAAAAAGGGCTTCAGATTCCTCCTCTTGACTGACATGAGTGGAACCCAATATACTGTAGTTTCCCCGAGGTTGAGCCGGTTTTGCATTCTAATATGGGTTTGTGCTCACAATATTTGTAAAGAATGATCATTTGAATTAGAGCAGTCTTTTAGTCTACTTGAACCAGTCAAACCATCTTCCTCTGACCTTTCTCAAAGATGTTTTCATTCACAGTGTAAATGTAGCAGCAAAAACTCAAAGATACCAAGCAAAATACTTACCCTACATCATTATTTAGACAATCTGTTTACACTGGTCATGATATGATACAATTAAAAAAAAGTGTCTTCACGTGCATGTCATCATCTCTACCATGACATTCTTGTAAAAACAGCTCTGCATTTAAAGCTGTACAAACTGCTTTTGTGATCAGTCTCATAGCCATGGGATCATCCACAAAGATAATAATGTGACTCCATTTCTCTTCTGGATTATGATGAGTAAGAAAGTTAATACAGCATTGGTTTCAAGCTCTAATAAACTGGTGGCATTAAAATTAGGCCTGTGGTCTATAAAAGCAGTCTGAGTTATGTGTCACCTCCTAACAATTCGTACTGTTCCAGAGCACCACATATAGGCCAGTGAGGGGAAAAAAAACCCACAGTTAAAGAAGCAAGAGAGATGTTAACCCAGTTATTTGCGAAAGGCACTTATAAAATCAAATAAAACTGAATTAAGTTTAAGTTGTAAAACATTTAGTGGTTTAAAGATAGGGTCTGGTACTTCTCACATGATAGCAAGACAGCACATGTTTGGGGTCTGGCAAACAGAAAAAAAAAAAGTGGCCAGGGTTGTTCAACACTTTTTTCTTTATTAATATTCAATGCTGAAAATAATAAAAGAAGAAGGAGAAGATGTGTCCAAACTTTTGAGTGGTTGCATATGTGTGTGTAGCCATATTCAAAAGTTATTATCTGCTAACTCTTGCATCTGATCGTAGCAGGTCTCAGTATAACATATACCTTTTTTCTACTGTGCAATTATTTATTAAACAAAAATGAAGTCAAAATGAGTACCTCCTTACTTCTTCCACAAGATTTAACAGGGTAAGTTGCAGCCAGGTGCTGTTAATCATAATCCCTTGATTAATTGATCACCTGAAGTTGTGCAGAGCTCTATAAAAGCGGAAGGTTTGACAGTTTGCTGGTCTGGAGTGTTCAGGTGTGTGTTAACACAATGCCAAGAGGGAAAGAGATAAGCAATGGTCTTAGAGGAGCAATTTTTGCTGTACACCAATCAATCACTCACTCATGATCTACACCGCTTTAACCCGTATTCAGAGTCACGGGGGGCCTGGAGCATATCCCAGGAGGCTTAGGGCACAAGGCGGGGTACACCCTGGACAGGGTGGTAATCCATCGCAGGGCGGACACACACACACTCATTCGTATACTACGGGCAATTTGGGAACGCCAGTTAGCCTAACCTGTAGGTCTTTGGACAGTGGGAGGAAACCTGAGTACCCGGAGAAAACCCACCAAGCATGCAAGAACATGCAAACTCCATGCACACAGAGATGGGAATCAAGCCTGGCCGGGAATTGAACCCGGACCCTAAAGGTGCAAGGCGACAGTGGTTGTATAACAATCATCAATCTAAAAATAATACCATAAAAATCAAGTTATGAAACCATTTCCAAACAATTTGGAGTTGAGCATTTTACAGGGAGAAAGATTATTCTCAAGTGGAAAGCATTCAGAGAGTTGCCAGTCTTCCCAGGAGTAGACATCCCAACATGTTCACCCCAAGATGCAATGCAATGCTCAGAGAAATACACAAAAAAAAAAAAAAAAACAGCTATATCACAGACCCTACAAGCCTCACTGAGCATGTTAAACGATAAAGTCCATAAGAGCACAATTAGAAGAAGACTGAACAAATGCTGTTTGCTTAGAATGGGATGCCAGAAGAAAAAATCAGAAATAATCAGCATAAAAGAATCAAGGTTTTGGAAATGGCCTAGTCAAAGTCCAGACCTTAACCCAACTCTAATGCCGTGGCAGGACCTTAAGAGAGCTATGCAATTGCAAATTCCCAAAAAGCCTCAATAAACTGGAGCAAGGTTGTAAGGAAGAATGGGCCAAAATTTTCCAGACAGATTTTGTAAAGTCATACAGGAAAGGGTCATGTTAAGTTATCGCTGCTAAAGGTGGATGGATAAGCTATTGAATGATGAAGTTGGGAGTTTTGGTGAAAAAGTTATACGTATGTTTTTGTCCGTCGAAAACACATAGAACGGGGCAATACTAACATTTAAATATGACTGTATACATCAGCAACATCAGTTTGAATCAATTTCACCAACTGAAGAGCTTTCCCAGAGCACCACACATATACAGTAGATTATTCTGATTAAAGTGAGATTCTAGAAGCATTAGAGCATCCAGTTTAGTGCAAGCTATAATCAATGCACCAAAAGTTTCTCATTTTAAAATACTACTACTATTCATAATAATAATAATAATAATAATAATAATAATAATAATAATAATAATACATTCTTTCAAACTCAGACAGTTTGAGTGCATTCAGTGCTACTCCTTTGCTCCTCACTCAATGCCCTGTGGGTAAAGATTCCAGTCAAGTCACAAACACGCAGTGTCCTAATCCAATTTATGCCTGTCAAACATATGCTAATCCCTGCAATCTCTGAGTTACAGCATGACTGCCAACACTTCTGGGATTTTTCAGCACCAGCGGAGTGGCATGACGGCTCTGACTGCTAAGGTTGTATGTTTTGCTTCTGCTGTGACATCGCAATCTGACTTTGACCATGTGGAAAGGTGAGTAATGGCCATGTAGTAAGCAGACACAGGGTGGTCCGTGAGAGGAACAAGCCCAAGTGGGAGCATAGAGACGGCCAACACACTAAAACCATCTAAAAAGTTACACTGTGTTGTCTTATAATCCATTTTCCCCTGGCTTTTTAACCTTTAGACCTTTTGCTGATTACTTTAAAATTCACAACCTGCTCTTAATGTTCTCGCTTGTCATATATATCCTTTAATCGAGCCAGAGGAACTGCTCAAGTGGAAAAAATCCAGGCATCATAAACATGGGTTTTGATTAAAGTCAGCTGTGGGAAACGGGACTCTCGCCCCATCTCTATTTCTTTCTCAGTTTCTCCGCTTCCCAGAGAGATCAAAGTGAAGTCTGCAGAGAGAAGGAAGGCAGCGCGGGATAGATAAGGTGTGACTCTATCAGATGTGAACTCGATTGACTTTTCACTTTTTGAAACTCTCGAACGAAAATATAATAAAAACACACATACAGTAATAAACACATGCATCCCGGTATTTGGTCCACACCAAGATATGAGATATAAACCATTTTTGCCCCCCACACACACTTTTTTCTTGAGCTCAGATGAAAAATAGATGACAACAAAGGCTCGGAACTAAAATGAAGAACATGCAGCTAAACAGACGTTGTTCATAATCACCCGCTGAGTTAATACGTGATTTGTGGAGGTCTTGAGATCTGAACTGGAACTTCCTCACACTGTCTCCGTTTGCTATATTTGGTTTTTGTTAAGTCAGTTCTAATGAAAAGCATTGATTCAATGGTTTATTCTGTGGCCACAATTTCAATAACAAAGATAATTAAAATGACTGGGCTGGCCTGGCAAATGTACAGTTTAAGCTTCATAATTACAAACACGTGTGGTGCAAGTCCAAGGGATGTTCAAGTCAAACCAGGATTTGAATTTTGATTATACAGAATAGCAATTATGCGAGTAAAAACTCACTTTATTTCTCTACATAACCCCCTGCTACACTAAGGCAACTATCCCAGTGTTTCACTAGTTCTTGGACACCATCAAGGTAGAAGGTTTTTTCATTGCACCAAAGCCATGATCTGACTGTCTGCTTCATGTCTGAAACACTGGCCTCCCTGGAACTCCTTTAACGGCCCAAACATGTGGGAATCGCTTAGAGTGAGTTCAGGACTGTATGAGTGATGTGGCAGTAACTCCCAGCCGACTTCCTGTAACGTGCATGTGGTGTTGGTGAATGATTGTGTGTACAGTTCCCACAGACAGATGCGTCTCTTTCGCAAGATGGCGAGAAGTTATTCATCTATTTTCAAAGATCAGTCATTCCACTCGCTCAATGTTCACAGGAACGTCTGCAGCGGGTTCCGAGCCGTCTCGGCTCAGATCATCACTTACACAAAAACGCCTAGAAACCTTTTAAATGAATGCACACACAGTGCGGAGTTTAAAGCAGGAAATAATTCAGGTATTAGAGTAACCTGTTTAACATTCTCTCTCTCTCTCACACACACACACACATACATTTTTATTTTTCCTTGTGAGGAAACCTTAACTTTAGCCAAAAAGAACCCTGAGTTACCCTTTAAAAAACATATAAACATATATCTTACCAACATACTGTATAAAAATACACACACACACACACACACACACACACACACACACACACACACACACACACACACACTAGGTTTAATATTCCCCTCCACTAAAAGCTTTATGTTTTTAAGTGTCTTGAAAATGTACAAAAAAATACAATTGATAAACAAATTGCTCTACATTTGAGATATTTTACTAATTGGACATTCATATTGACGGTTTCATTGTTTTCTTTTTGTAAATATTAAAATGTTTGAATGACGATCAAAATTAATCGATTTCACATTAAAAATCTTTTTGTTTAAGTACAAGTAACCACCTAATTATTCATCAGAAATGAAGTTCAACCTATTTATTCAACAGAAATGTGTGTTAACACAATGCCAAGAGGGAAAAGATAAGCAATGGTCTTGGAGAAGCAATTGCTGCTGCACATCAATCATCAATCTGAAATAATACATAAAATATAAAAAGAAAAATTAGGACTTTTTATGTCTTTTATAGAGACAATATATTTGATATGGCTTCTTGCTTGTATTACTCATGATCAGAGAACTGCAGTGTATAAAAGGACAGGAGGCTGTACGGTCTTGCCCTCGGCTGCACGCTGTACCAGTGGCTCCAGCTCATTGACAGAGCCCAGATCATACGTTTTTGTTTGGACTAGGTTTCAATGGCACCAGAACACCTCATCGGTGCAGCACTAACACATGAGTGGAACTCGTATAAGCATGTCAACTAGACAAGGCAGGGCAGATCCCCAGCCCTGATCTTTACAAACCTAATATGGTCCTTCAGTGACAATCAGAATCAAGTGGTGTACTCTGACGTGGGCCAGATGGAGGTAGTGTGTCATGGCATGATGAAATGATGGAATATTTTGGCGATAAGCAGATAAGCAGGAAAAGTCTCGTCTTATACTCACGGGAGGAAAAAGTCGAGAGCGCGGTATCCTTAAGCATGCATCTTCTGTGCCTTTAATTACTTGTGTACTGTTCAGTTACACTACATGTTTAAGATGAGGAAGAACAAAACTGTAGCCCAATCTGTTTCAGAGCAGAGATTCTCAAACTATTTCCAACTGTTTACTTTTTTACTAATTATACACATTGTTCCTAAATGTGCATCCTGATACTTTGGCTATTTATTAAGAGGTTCTGCCCCAGAACTTTCAATTAATAATGCACATTTTAAATAAAATGTCATGTCTTTATGCTTTACTCTTTGTTGTTTTTGAAAAACTTGTAGAATATGAATAAAATGTCATCAGATTTAAGTTATTTTAGGTATTTAAAGGTGTACAGAGCTACTTTTTTTAAGTTGATGAGATTTAGAATAAGCCTGTATAATAATGAGATCAGTGAAGGAGGCTAGAAAATCTAGAACAATGTGTTTCTGTATATTCTTATTTTTGTGTAACAAAAAGACATTTCTCTTTTATTTTCTTGATTTGAATGAAAAGCCTGAGACTTAATTAATTTTTACTGTTGTCTCATGATCCAGTATTATGTTAAAGACACAAAGCGATTAACTTGTTCTTTGAGTGTTCTCTTTGCCCTACAAGCCTAAATAATAAATTTTTCTATAAACATGCTTTTATTGTTGTTCTGCAATTTGGGACAGACATTTCCAGTATGCACATCTCTGTTCCAAATAGCCACAAATTTCTGTCTACGACGTAGGTTCAGTTTTGTATAGAGGGTAAGGGTAGGCTGGTGGGTAAGGGTTTGGACTACAAACTGGAAGTTCCCACATTCCCAGGTCCAAGGTTCAAACCCCAGCACCACCAGCTTGCTCCAGTGGGGCCCTTAAGCAAGGCCCTTAACCCTCATCTTCTCATATGTGTAATGAATGACATGACATAATGGAAGTCACTCTCGATAAATTTAATTACCAAATGCCATAAATGTAACTTAAACAGTGTGCTGGTATTTATGACTTTTTCTTTTTTGGTTAGTTTTTATTATTATTAATAATATTTTTATTTTATATATTTTTTAATTATTATTAAATGTGCATGGCTGACAAACATGAACCGTAATTCACTGAGCAGGCATTCATTCAGCTATTGTAATACGTCGCACCATTATCACAGTATATTCTGCATGCAAATCCTGACTTGCTGATACATTCTTAGCCATAGAAAAGGTTACACATAAAAACATAGCACGTAACCGTGTGTGAGCTCATTTTAAAGGAATGTAAAGCCATTAAGATCAGATTATGAATAGAAAGATTTCATTTTAGCTGTAGTTTATATGTATTATGCCCCCCTTCCCTGGTTTCCTCCGCATAACTAATGAGTAGCACAGATATCCAGACATGAGCGTAACTGATCTAAAATCTAAATGCCTTTACAAATATTTGGAAACTAATATTCCAACCCATATAGCTACACTAATGTGATGTTTTCCAGCTACAGATTTATTTACATAATGGAAAGTAAATGAGTGTATGGGATTTTGTGCAAACACAGCATACACACATCTGGTTATAATATGAGCTTTTTTTTTTTTCTTTTTTCTTTTTTTTTGTAATAGTGATCAAAAAGCAGCTTTAGGAAGATTATTTTAGTGCAAGTATGTAGATTTTATATATCTCAG